>CAJDSM010042973.1:0-20842 GCA_903981925.1 Ostrea lurida | reverse complement strand
TTTTACTTACACATGCATTTCCATTCAACGGAACCTCTAAAGTCCATGAGGTTAGGTGCCAAAGAACTTCCTAGGTATGCCCCCGCCACAAAGGGGTCGGGGCATATAGTTTATCCCTTGTCGATCCTTCTATCCTTCGGCAACGAGCAGTTTTCCGGACTTTTTTCTAAATCTTATGAGATATTGAACTATTTTTTTTGTATGCAGGGGCATATTAATGAGTTACTGATCAAGTTGTGAGTTTCGTTTTTATTCGTTGATTTTTCGATGGAGTTGTGCCCCTTTAACTTTGAAAAATTACTGTTGTGATCATTTTTCCTTAACCATTTTTTCGTATGCAGCTGTATATTGATAAATTACAGATCAAGTTCAAGTTTCATTTCGGTTCAGTGACTTTTTGGAGTTGTGCCCCTTTAACTTTGAAATCAAAGTAGTGCCCCTTTAACTTTGAAATCAAAGTACTGAATGTACTGATAGACGGGTAGTGTATTGAAGAATTTCAAGCCAAAGAGAGGTTTGTTCAAATCCCTTTTTGTGCTTTTCCATACAAAATATTGTCTTCAGAGTCAACTGATAAAATGTTTTTTGATACAAGCTTTTTTTTGAAATGATAAATTGTAACGTGTAACGGTGACCAATCCAAGTGCTGATCACGCTCGCCTTTGCTTAACTTGCACGATCAAGATAGAAATTCTTCAACATTGCCAGAAAAACTAGCTCACTTGTGAGTTATTACAAGTTTTCACTTATACTGTCCGCTACAAATTCCCTTCATTTTCAATGTTTTTAATATCAAAACTTGGTTTGTAATGGATTTTGCATTCAATAATAATTTACGATGGATTGATTACGAAAGAGTGCGAGTTAATTTTGGCAGTTAATGAGGGTCATTTCCGGATTACCACGTGCAGATAGGCAATTCCTATAAGCGCTGGTGGGTCCGAAGGACGTGAGTAAGTTATCTCTCTTTTGAATATTTCTAACATATTTCGATGGTCATATGACTTAGTGACAACTTATACCACCAAGCGGAATGTAGTTAATAATAATAAATTTCCCATTACTAAAGCGGAGTGTGATGCTGTGCTTACCTTTCTGGATCGTGTTTGATACCTATCGAGTGTGATGAATGGAAAAAGTCGAACTGTTGTTTCATTCACGTAATTAGAGAAAAAAAAGATGTCCAGTAAGAAAAAATTAAGTATAAGGAAGAAATCATCTCAATCAGGATCTATGTTATTTTTTTTATTGAGCATTCCCCAAGTAGTAATGCCCCCCGGCGCGTCCCCCCGCCCCCCCCCCCCCTCCTCCGCCCCCCCCCCCCCCCCCACGCCCCCCCCCCCCCCCCCCCCCCCCCCCCCCCCCCCACCCCCCCCCCCCCCCCCCCCCCCCTCGCCCCCCCCCCCTCCCCCCCCCCCCCCCCCCGCCCCCCCCCCCCCCCCCCCCCCCACCCACCCTCCGCCCCCCCCCCCTGAAAGCGAACTAGTTCTAGATGTGTAGGGTTAACCAAAAAATTAAATCCAAATTCAAACACCCATTTAAATTCCTGATGCTCCATTACAAACTTTTTGTATAATTTTGACATCAATTAAATAGAAACTAATTAACAGAACTACCTGATTTCCCAAAAAGTATGGCGATCTCTGCAGCTGAAAGTCCAGCGCCCCCCCCGTCTCCCCCTCACTCCCACCCCCTCCTAATTGTTCTAATTTTCTGGGATCGAGGGTTATTATATTCGTCTTTCTTGCCCCTCAAGGCAAAAAGACCGGAATTATGAGGTTCTGCCGTGAGGGGACAAGGAAGACTTCTGAATTTTAGTACATGTAAATTCATAATTTAGTTTAAAATAAGTAATAAATGAGTATGAAAAAAGAGTTTCATTAACTACATCATACTTCTAGTCTTCATCGTTTCCACTAGACTGTCTATAAAGCCATATTCATTTCGTAGTGTTCGGCTCACCTCTCTTCTTTCTTCGTCTGCCTTCTCGCCCTCTCTCTCTTCTCCACAATCGTTCGTCTCCTCATCACCATACATCCCATCTCTACAAAATCATCATTCTCTCTCCTCTCTCATCCTCTACTCTCTCTGAACTCTCGTCCTCTCTCTTTACAGGTAGAATGTTGATCGTATTAAATAATGTCGATATTTTGCTATTAAAATGAGAAATGCTTTTATTATTTATCAGGGCTAATGTCATCTTCCATCACAGCTGTACAGACTTTCAAAAACATTTATCCATCAATTACAAGTCGGATAACTCTCTCCAACAGTAACTGAACGTGGGTCCGTGGTCTGTATTTAAAATGCAGAAGACCAAATTAGTAATTTGTAAAGAAAAAATATAAATTATTTTCGCATAGGTCCAGGGATGGAAGTCGCACGTGTTACTCTAAAAGTGCAGGGGGGGGTCAACTTACCTTGGAGTAAGTTTGAACCCCGCCACTTGCCTTAAATATCTTGTTTCATCTACCCCCAATTCCTCATTTTCTCATCCCCATTGAGGTATGTAATTACCGCAGGCACGTATCTTTTCAAAGAGAACATTAATTAATAGTAATTATCAAAATATAGATGCGAGCTGGAAGTCATACATTGCATGCTTCGATCTGAGTTTCAGGGTAGGTGTATTAAGAATATTTTAAACAGGAAAAATATATAACTTGGGAAAAACATATAAGATAATCAGGTAGCTAATAATGCAGTTAGGGAGCGTTGGTAGTTACCAAAGTATAAAGAAACGGTGGGAGACAGAAATCCCCAATGGTCCAATTGGATTCCAGTTTCTTAATACTTGTCCGATATAGCTATAAAAATATTTGAGGTGGGGGGGTCAATAATATAAGTAGCTATTCTTATTTTCAGAAAAGTTTACCAGCGGTACTTGCATGGAACACAACTAACACTTGATATTTCAGCAGAAATATATGAACGAGTATATTCCAAAATTTAAAGTATATGAATGGGGTGTGTTTTGAAATTTCAGGGGACTTGGAGCGTCTTCATACCCAAAAAGTATAAGTTGGGAACCCCCCCCCCCCCCCCCCCCCGCCCGGTGGGTGTAAAGAATGGAAAGTATTTCTATAATCCATTAAAGCTCCGGTCTGACATTACTCGAATTAAAGCATCACAGGTGTCAGAATTTGTTTACGTACACTGATTATTGATCAAGAACATTTTCATAAGGCTGGTTGTGGGGGTTTAAAAGGTCCAGAGTAAAAAGTCCCGTGGGAACTTATGCAATAGATGCTTGATCTATATTATGTAGATTAATTTTGGTTACCAAAACACGTAAAAGCAAATGGGAAGGGGAGTCGTCTTCTTTTCATATTTGTAAGCGCGATTGCTTGTACATACGGCAATATATCTGGCTCGTTCTGCACTGTTGTTAATGACGCTTCTTGATGAATATACTACCCGGAAGTTAAAAGTTAAATTACGCATGCGCACTACGTTCCGGATCAAGGAAAGATAACTCACGTGTTTCGGAAAGGCCTATAGCCCGCCGTAGCTTACGCTACCGGTGCCCGGCTAAAATGAATGTCTTTTTGTATGCAAGATGTCCTAAATTTCAGTATTCATGATGTGTTACTTTATTCAAAGTGCTTTTTCAAGAATTGAACTGATTTCTTATATAGAAATTGAGTTGACCATTGAAAATTACTGCTTTATTGAACATCTATTAATTTTTTATCGACTTTACTGTAGCGGGGCATTTTGTGTCGCACTCGGTCCGATCTTGTTCAACTTCTAAGACATGAAGAATAGGTAGTGATTGCTCCTTCGCTACAGCTGGCATTTAGAAGTGAGAATCACGGGTCTTCGGATATGACCTTAAAAACGGAAGGTTCCCGTGTGCCCAGCAGGTTGGCACGCAAAAGAACCTCCACTGCTAAGAAGAGCCCATAGTGCTAAGCATAGGTCTAATTGCCAGCCCTCACCTGCATATGGTTGACGTTTCCAATATGAGCCTGAAATTCTCGACGGGGACGAAAAACAGACAAATAATCAATCAATCTCTTTCCGCCAAAATTCAAATATCTTTAAGCCAATTAAGACTATCCGAACTAACAATGATTCCATCTACAGGGTCTTTCATAAATATGTTACATTTTTACTCACCTGAATCGTAAGGTTCAAGTGAGTTTATTCTGATCCGCCTTTTGGACCGTCCGCTGTCCGTCGCCGCCTTGTCCGGTAAGCTTTTCACATTTCGACTTCTTCTCAAGGAACCGTAGGCCAAAGTTCAACCAAATTACTTTAAGTACGACATCAATCCTTTGCTATAGAAAAAGGATAATTGTTCAAAGGGGTTTCAAGATGGGATAGGACCAGACCCTCATTCAAAGAGAGTAAGCACGGGAAAATGGCCCAAATAAAATTAGGATGGAGCGAACCACATAAACATAAAAGTAAGTGTCTTCGGATGCGTTTAAATAAGTCGTGACATGATGAAGAGTACTCTATTCATGTGGATCTCAGTGTGATTTTTTTTTTAAACTAACCGCAATCAGCTAAGATATTTTAAGTTTTATTTAAAACAATTTATAGATTGAATGCTGCATGTTCGGTTATTATATTTGTGCTAAGATAAACTCATTAAATGACAGCTCTCAACATTTATTCTTCCATCCATGGGTAATCAGTCCCCACACAGTACCGTTTACCATACAACTATTTTTACCAAGTGTGTTCTGTCCTTTCATAGTATAATATGATGTGGTCAGATGAAGTTAAATAAATAATACGCTCATTCATTTCGCGTTGTTGTATTTTGGGGCTACTGAGGACCTGTGTTGACATGTTAATGCCTGAGTCTATTATGCACAGCCGTGGCTTTATTTGCGCCCCCCCTGGCTGTTTGCGGGGCCAAATGGACGTATTTCTTCTTACCGGTCGTACTGCGTGATAGAACGTGGGCATCAACCACCTGAAGCCTGGAAGACGGGTTACCAATAGTCGAGCCAATGCTGTGGGTCCGTCCTGTAAACGACTTCCCTCGCTAAAGACGCCGGCCAGCCCGCGTATGTTCTTGAACTATGCGTAAACGAGTTCGGATAATAAGTTTTGCAATCCGTCGGTACCGTTCGTGCTGTTTAAAATCATAGCATTATATCGACCATAGGAATTTTACGGGTTATTTCATCAGCTATAGATATATTCACAGACACTAACAATACCGAGTATTGTCTTTAAAGTAGGCTTATAGTAGAAGTATTATTTTTTTATGATTATACTATTATCTCACCTGCGACATGTTTCTTAATTTTTTTGCTTTCAATTTTGCTTTTTAGATGTTAAAAACAATAACTGTACTTGTTGTGTCTGCGTTTTATTCTTGTTATGAAATAATTGTCTTAGATGCCTGCACACAGTCACCTAGATCGGTTTCTAGTCTTATTTTTTATCTCCATTGCAATAAACCGTTTCAAAAAGAACTGTCGCTCGCTCACGGCATGAGAACAATGAGGCGTTCACAACTCCTCGGAAGCACCGTCGTCCTCCCATCCTGCTTGGTTTATGTGTTTCGTGCGCTCACTGTAATTCACCTCACACATAACAAAGCATGGTTCATATGACGTTTCCACAACTCTAAAGCTTCCATCTCTCGTAACGCTCATATATTAAACACATTCAAATTCACAGAGCCTGCATTCACCGGTCCAATCAAATACGTGTGACAAAATAATATTTCTAATAATATGTGATGCAATTTATGACTACAAAGCTCATAGAAAATTCCACTTTCTTGAAGCTTAATTATTTCAATAGATTGAATGTTAGGATTACCATAAACACTTTCAATAATACGTGATTTGTTATTCAATTGTTCAAAAGTTAAACAACATATTGGAAAAGTAGTTTCATCCTAATATGTGGACATAATTTTGTCTTTATGAAATTAAGAGGAAAAAAGGTAGTTTTTCCACTTAATCCACTTCTGTGCCGACTGGAGTTGGGCATAGGTCAAGCCGGGATTTTGTGGTCCCTATTCCAAGATTTGGTTTTTGATATTTTAGTTGTGTCTTTGTGAGTGATCTCTGGTTTTACTTATTATCATAACAATGTAATTTTATCTTTTGAGTTGGTATTTACTTACATTTACAGAAATGTTTTTTAATTTTTTTTCTACACAAAAATTATCCAATAATGAGTACCAAAGATAATGGATCGCATCACTATACACAGGCATTCTACCATGGTGTGAAAGGGGGTACTTTGACAAAGTGCCACATGCATGCAGTACCTGTGTTTAAAAGTTTTCACATTTACATCCGCGACAAGAATCAAAGTGCAGTTCACCTCATTCATGTTTTCCTCTTATTATTTTGTTTAATCAAAATAATAATCATCTTCATAGTCATAGCGCAAGGAGATATTCATACGCATTTCAACCAGTGGTTTCTGAAGGTAGGTCCACAAAGTCCCAAGCTGAGCGCAAGGGTCGCTTGCGCTCAAAAGTCTTCTGGAATAATTGTCATGTATATGTCAAGATAATAAACCAAAATCGGGTACGCGCAAAGACAAAAGATCTGCGATGTGAGCCATGAGGCGATCTAGATTGTTGAAATTCAAGAGCTCGGTGGCCCCTAGTCTGGTTCGAAAAATAATAGCCCAGGTTAAAAGTTTTCTTTTTTTGTAAAGTTGTGACCGGCTGACACTGGGCGGATGAAGAAATTGTGGTCTAAGGTTTGAAAAATGATTCTTCGGCAATAACCACGCGGCCAAAAAGGCGGAAATTATATATGCAACACGCGCTGGGTCCAATGTTATACCCAAAGTAGTAGCGAAATTTCCAAGTCTGAACTAGTGTGTCTATTAATCATGAACCCTCGATGCTTACGAGGGGGGATTCAAAGGGTGGACAGCCCGTGAATACAGTGTGGGGGAAAAAGCGGGAAAACGGGTTACGCGTCGGATAAAGCTTAAAAATCCAGTTTATCTGAAAATCTAGCTACAGAAACAGAGGCATGATCAATAATGGAGGTTATGAAAAGAAGCGCCAACATCTTGTGCACTCGAGAGGTGCGGGAGGGTAACTAGGGGGGAAAATCCCAACCATACTTCTTCGTTAGGAAAACCGTCCGTGTTCACAACTGTTTATGAAGCCCGTACCAATGCGGTGGGTTTAGTTATCCTGGATTAGAATCGATTTCTATATATAAAACATTTCCTGTAAACTACATCTCGTTGTAATTGTTGGTGTACTCTTGTCTGCTCCTTACCAGTTTATCGACAATATCGAATGAAGATAAGGAATAGTGGTAGGTCACAAGCGATATTGCATGCGACAGGTTATAGAAATATCTCATAAAAAATCGTGTCCAAAATGTGTTATTTTATGTTTTTAGTAAATAACACCATAGTACAAACAATAAAATTCGGGTTTTAAACAGACTGAATGGGTATTATATCACTGAGGCATCTCCAGTTTTGTACATAACATTGCATGATAAAATTAATTATCGTTACATATACTAATGATTTTTTTTAATTAGTGTGACTAAGCGCTATATAAAAACTAAAGAGAAAAGTTTTATATATCGATTATTAAATAGATAAGATGATTAATATGTTTTTATTCTACTTAAATCGGAGTAAAAGAAGTAACTTTCACATATAGTCTTTCTGATCATGTTTACAATTGGAACAGTCGATATAATAATACTATACAGAGTGTGTTGTCCTCCACCCCTACTTCCACCGCATTGAAATAGTCTCTGTTCCAATCATTAGAGACTTCAGGCCTATCAATGAATCAGACTGTCCATGCCACCTGAACCAGAGTAGCTAGAAGTAGCTACATTAAAACAAGAAGTCTGTCTTACTGGTTAATCACAGGATTTTCTGATATTCATGGACATCGATGACACCTACAGATAAGAGATGTAGCCGGTTTTTTATTAGGCGCTAGAGTTATTGTAATTGGTATTCTTGTAATTGAGTGTATTGCGCATAGTATTTATTTATATGAGCGACCTATATGAGATCACGTGCCGCCGGTCAGTGTGTTCGTCATATCCCACTCTACGCTTTCTTTTGAGATACGACAATGGAGCTAAAGACTAATTTGATTTATATTGCAAATTCAACCGTCATTCACCTAGAATTTACAGAAGTAGTATTCACCCCTCCCCAACATCATTAATTGTGAGATTACTGCTTTAGTTCCAGCTTTCAGGCCCCCTGCCTCCGCTCCACACGCAACACACTTCAACTCACAACATCCATGCAAATATGTATGTGTGTTATATATTAAGCTATTTCCTTCTTCTTCTTCGTTTCTGTACAGTCACAGCATTTTATAGAGCGATAATGATGGCGACGACTCCCACAAGTTCCGAATTTGACTTTTTACCGAAACCCCCCTACGCTGCCACCTCTCCGCCTTGTGAATTAAAAACAAATGAACACGAATGTTCGTGTGTCGCCCGTGGGATTGTCCTTTGCATAGCTATATATTTAGTATTGAAAAACATTTGAGTGGGATGTTTTAAATCTTTAGGCCTTCTACGTGTTACAATCTTTTAGCACGTAAGGTCTGCCTCCTGTGTTCAACCAGGAATGCTAATAAGTACCAACTTCACACCCTTATGTGCAAATTACTCTAGAACTCTCCGCACATCAATGCAAGAATTGAGACATAAAAAGATACAGTATTAAAAATGTGTCAAATTGTTAAAAAATAATTTCTTTTATTTATTTGAATAATTATAAAGTAATGGAAGTGTAAAGAGAAGAGGAGGTATTTAAGCATTAATATGAAAAAGTATCTTATCCTTTTCTATACTTATCTCTGTATTCCTACAATGAAGCTCCAGAGAATACAAGTATAAAGTTGTAAAGCGCTATTAATTAATACTTGTACTATAACTTCGATCAACGCATGACACAACAAATATTGCTTATTTTTTAGCGAAATTTGATAACCTTGCAGGAATGATATACAAGTCAATGGACCGAACGTAAGCCCATATAACATTATAGATCGAACGACTTATAGTTCTCTAATCTAGTTTACCGGAGCGTTAGTAAGCAAGACCATAATACTCATATAGAAAATAGTTCGTATATGCAAATTACATGTTCCTGCACATATTTAGATATAATATACATTTTTTATAAGGATAGAACAAAAAATGCACGAGAGAGATGTATCGTATGTCAAAGAAAGTTCGATGGAGTAGAGACGAAGAGTGAGAGTGTGTGAGTATTTTGTTGGGGATTTTTTTATACAAACGAATCTCGCATGTTAAAATATGTTTGGTAAATTATACTTTATACAGTTTTGAATTTTTAATCGTCGGATTATTAATATAACAAGGTATGTAACAAATTTATATTGGTCACAAGCCCGCATTGATTCATGAATACCGTAATCATATTAAAGTATTACTCCCAGTTGAAGTGAGTGATGTTAGCTTTGTCTTTTTTTCCTCATCATTGCAGTTTGCTGAATTCGAGGACATATATATCAGCTCGGTTTTGTATAACGATCGACGTGTATTACATGAGATTTTACTACTTCTGAATCGTGTATTTAACGACGACATAAGTGCTGCGATTTTAGTGATGAGGAGAGAGACATTATTTTGTCGGAATAGAACACTTTTGTCTAAGATTGTGTGTTAGTCAGAACACTACTGGAGGTATCAATGTTTTAGACACCTTTAATTGCCTCATTTTTCAATACATGTACCATTAGTATTTACTAGGGATGTCAATGATCGAGTAAATTCCTTGGTCTTATTTCGAAGTAGCTTTTGTCGCTAGCACTATGGTCATGTGTAGTGTGATTAAAGAAATGGTATTTATAATAATGACCATTAATTGGAGCAAAACTTTGCCTTTTTCTCTGCATGATATTACATCATGTAAATTAGTGCATATAAAATTGAACTAGAGTGCATTATCGTACAGCAGATATGTTTAGTCCGATAAATTTTTATCTTATACAAATGAATGTGACCCAACAAGTAAAAAAAAAAGCATTTTAACACTCAATAGATACATATTTGACTCTACAATAAAAAAATTATTTGATCGCATAATTATGTGCAAGTCGATATTGGAATACAACTACCTTAGAATGCGTATGCTAATAGCATGCTACTGAAAACCAATATGGCAGGATCACCTTGGTGTAAATTATTACCGCTGCCAACTGGAAGAATGTCAGTATTCATAGGTGAAGGGTATGGTTCGAATACTTAGAGTACTCTTCACTGAAAAAATCTTACTGCGATTCTGAAATTCATTAAATGCTAGAACTACTAGGTCTTACGACACAGGTACGTACCTTACTACTCCAAATAGTAATGGCGAGGGATTTATGAGGCGCAATTTTTGAGTAGAATCCCCCGCCCTTAATCCGGCAACTGGAAATCTCAACTATTACTTTAAGCTCTCAAAGAGAACTTTTTCGGTATATTTATTATGTTTATCGTCACAGAATATAATATCTCTATTTCGCTGATGTATCTATTGCAAATTCGTTTTTCGCAGAGTCCTATTCAAGCGTATTAGAAACCTGAGCGCAAATTATGATCCGATCAAACTATAGTAGACTTTTGACTACTATAAAATCGAGCTGAATCATAGGATAAAATGTGCCTCAATATATATTTCTGCAAATTCGTCCGCCGTAGATGTTATATTAATTCGAAGGATCACAGATGCTCCCTGTGCCTAGACTATTATTCGTTTGTGGGTAATAGATGCAGATATTTAATTTGATTGTTTTAAATTGTGCGCAATTTTTATGGTAAGGGAAATGGGCATAGTCATGTAAATGTTGTAGTATGTAGGTCAGTTAGGTTGTGCATTCAATTTCGGGTATCGAGTTAATTCTCCTGGAGAAGAAAATTAATGTGTTATAAATAAACATCTGAATGTACAATTCTGGGAGAATTATTTTTATCAATGTTCATTCAATAAAATCAGGGTACGAGTTCTCCTGGATAAATACTTGTGTCCTTTTATTCAATGAAAACAAATCTGGGGTATACTGAAGTTTTCTCCAGAGAAAAATCTTTTATAGATACATTTCTGCCATGAAGATATACTGATCTTGGTAATACTCTCCTGTACAAGGAACTGCTCAATTTCATCATGCAATTTTCGGTAGTCGAGTAAATATCAATAGTAAATCTTCATTTCTCTCTCTGCATTGTTTTATGTTATTAACAGACAATTAATTCTTCACGAAACTATAAACAGATCATATTTCTATACCGAACTAATAACTATATTCAGTTCGAATTTGGCTACTCGTGCCACTTAAATGATCATCTCATTCCAAATTTTCAATACGCAATATTCTTGTTGAGTCGGATAATTTTTTTAATGGTTCAATCATGATCATAATTGAACAATTTGAAGGTTGGATTTCATATTAAGTTATTTATAAATACACTCTTTACTATTTTATCAATAAAACATGTCTTTTTCATCAATTTTCTTCCTTTGCAATTCTGTGCGAGGGTTTCTAGATTTCATTGAGTTGGGACTAATTAGTCTGTTGTGTGGAATGTTGCACTTCTTCTGATGAGGATTTAAGGTTAAAAACTATGTTTAAATTAGCTGGCCAAAGGACATAGCCTCGAGACGTGATTTTTGTCAAATAGGCGGATGGAGGCCGGTGGGGGGGGCTTCTAAAAATCACATCAATGTGGGAGATCCAAACGTCTAAATAATTGACATGCAAAAGAGAAGAAAAAAATAGCTATTTCGAACATAAGATGTGTGTGTGGGGCGGGGGGGGGGGGGAGGTGCCCAACTGCTACAAATCACTAAATGTGTGGGGGGGGGGGGGGTGATTTGAAATTTACGTCGGAAAGCTGCCAGACCGAAAAGGGTTTACAAATGATTATTTTACTGGTATTATTTTTGTAAGAACGATGACCAGGTAATTTCACGAAATGTACATGAAACACTTTAGTGTGTGTGTGACTAGATGTTGCATTGGTTGCGGGTCTCTTTTGTCGTCTATCAGGGTAACCATGTATGACAACTTGCAACCATAGGTGGCCATCAAAATACATAAGAGTATTAGGGAAAATCTTTCTAAAATCTCCTTCTTCCAAGAACCGCTGGACCAGAAAAGCGTGAAATTCATATGAAAAGCTTCCTATAAGGTGGAGATTCCCAAATTGGTTCAAATCATGACCCCTCCGGGGAATAATGATGAGCGGCTCTCTCTATATAGGGAGATCATAAGTTTAACATATGATACATGTAAATAGGGAAATCTTTAAAAATCTTTCTCAAGGAACCACGACCAGAAAAACTGAAACTTATATATAACAGCTTCCTTAAGTATGTAGTGGAGAATCCCAAGTTGAGTTTCAAACCAGTATCCCCTGGGTATGGATGGGGCCCCCAAAATAGGCCCGATCAAAAGTTAATCTATTATATATTATTTAGGGAAAATGCTTTAAATCGCTCAAGAACCACTGGGCCAGAGAAAAAACTTGTATATTATTACTGAGAAAGCCTCCTAATGGATTAATAGTTGGAGATTCCAGGAGTGTTGTTTCAAGATTCCATGACGCCCGAGGGGTACGACACGGGGCCTCTTTACATAGGGGATCAAAGTTTACCAATGCATGAGGTATAGGGACACCATCTTTTAAAATTTCTCAAAAACCACTGGCCAGAAAAGCTGAAAATGTGTGTAGTTTTATATAAAAGCTTTCCTGATATAGTGGAGATTCAAGTTTGACCCGGGGGTACAGTCACTGAAATGATCTACTTTACCATTTTTCCGTGCGGTCACCGTGCGTTCAGTCATTTTTCATTCATTGTTCAGCGTGCGGTCACAATACGGGATTAAAGTTGCTACTAGCCTACTACTGCTCTTCTTAGTGAAGCAGTGCACAGGTGAGCAGCTTAGAGAAAACATTTTTGGACAAATTAATATCGTACAGAACACAAAGAGTTAGGATTCCGCATTCACCAGATCTAAATGCTTTGGACTCCTTTCTATTAGGATTCTTAAAAGATAGCGTATACAGCCCCAAACCACAATCAGACACTAGACAAACGCAATAGGAACATCAAATTTTATATTTAGGAGTGTCTTATTGAAAATGTGCGATAATGCGAAAAATATTCAAAACATCTTTCTCTTGTTGGAAGAGACTGTAGTCATTAAAAACATTTACTGTATCAATTTTACCTCTTATGCGTATCATATCTTTAGAGGACTTTGACCTTCATTTCAAGGTCAAAGGTAAAGTATCCCTTTCCAGTTTGCTTCGTCTCTCTACGGTTTATAATATAAGTTTTAAATTTTTACGTATATATCGTAAACTTTCAGGGGCAATAACTCCTTAAGGGATTTATGGATTCCCGATTTTTCTCACAGTCAATTCATCTCGAGTAGCCAATAGATTTAGTGAAGATTTCATATCAATAGGTTGTACAGTTTCCGATTTACTCTGATAACAATGTTTTTTTCGCAAGTTACTGTGAATCCGACAAAGGGTCAAAATGTAATATATTAAAAGTGAATTCAATTTGACCCCTTATGCGTATCATATCTTTAAAGTTTCTTTTAAGGTGAAGACGGTGTAAAAAATGCACATTTTCCAAGATTTTAGGTAACTTTGACCTTTAACCTTATTTTCAAGGTCAAAGATCACACATCCCATTCCAGTTTGTTCCGTCTCCTACGATTTATAATTTTGAAGTTTTGAATTTTTACGTAAAATTCGCAAATTGTCATGGGCAATTAATTTTTAAGGGGTCCACGGAAGTTAATCGCAGT
Organism: Ostrea lurida; assembly: GCA_903981925.1. NCBI lineage: Eukaryota > Metazoa > Mollusca > Bivalvia > Ostreida > Ostreidae > Ostrea > Ostrea lurida. The sequence continues at coordinate 7,071 of CAJDSM010042973.1, read as the reverse complement.
GAATTAACATCGATTAACCAATAATCTTATAGTACGATCGATTTGTGAAAAAAATGATCAAAAGGTGATAAAAGCAAGAAATGTTGCACAATAAATATTAGAAGTGGACCCAATTGAATAACTCAAAATGGCGGCTTTTGGCGGCCATTTTGAAATAATGCGACAAAATTAAGAATAAATCAGGAAAAAAAATTATTAAAATTTAACACTTTGACTAAAATTGATGAAACTTTGTAGATATATTACATACAATAAGGGTTACCATTAAAAATGCTCAACAGGTATGTAACAGGCGGCCATCTTGAATAACAGCCATCTTGGAAGCCGATTTTTTTATTTCTCTCTTTTCCGAATTTCGGAACCTTAAAAGCTATAATATCCATGCATCTCATGTTACATGCACCTAGGCCGTGCACAAAACCCACGCACGGCACGGCCTGAGTCAGTTAGGATACCGGGCGAGTCATTCTAAGAGTGACTCGCGCCCAACTATTACCCCCCCCCCCCCCCCCAATTTCTCTGACAAGATGGGATCCATAGCATAAACTGTCTTGAACCAGTGGCACTACTCCGGGGTAAAACCAAGGTAGACAGGACCGAAGCCCACCACAGAAAAGCAACAGGGCACAAGTGACCGCCTAGATAGGGTTGGGGCAGTCTGGATCGTGTCCAGAGGTTCTAGGCGAACGGCAATCTCTACCATTCCGCCGCCACGTACGTTCAAAGGAATGAGAGGAACCCTGGTTGTATGCGTACTCAGCATCCCTAGACCACTCCACCATATGACCGGGCGGATACTAGTATCCTAGTTCCTCAGCCTCCAGAGTCTGGATTTTCCAAATCAACGTTCTGCGGTCTCAAGACCCATAGGGGCTCTCCTGGGTCCCGACTGTTAGGGAACAAACTTCCCTCTCCAAGGAAATTGCGCTCAAGCTCAACAGTAGCGCTCAAGCTCAACAGTAGCACCCTTTACTAATCTGCAACTTCGCAACTCGATCCAAGGGATTCACCAAGGCAGATCCGGAGGAATTCCCACTAACATGACAAGTGCGAAGGTATCAGCAGAATCGCAGAGAGCTTTCTGAATGCTAGGTTTCACCATTAATCTGCCAACTTCTATTGAAGTGGGGAGGCATAAGGCTACGGATATGGTGTTGACACATATCTTTTGAGGCAGCATAACCCCAGCCTTTCCTGGGAGTCCGCTCTGCCAAAAGTAGTCCTTCCCCCCCCCCCCCCCCAAGGAAGAAATGCATGCCCCAGTCTAATTTTGCCTTACAATTCTCGCAGGAAGTTTATACCAAGCAACATGGAGTCCTCCAAGGGAGCCACATACAGGTTCAGCTATCTGTACATTCATCCCATGTAACCGGTCTTGGGTAAAAATAAAATCCACTAGATGGTTAGGGTCGTAGATTCGTCTTATTTTTGGACATATAGAGAAAACAACCTAGTTTATGGAACTGGGCTACAGCTTCCAAACAAGGTGAAACTGTTAGATACTCTCTAATATGATGACAGTTATGGGGGCTAGGTTATCCTCTATAAATTCAGCTCGTCGTACTTTTACTTTTAGGAATATATATACTAGGTGGCAACACCCTATAGAATTCTTTTCCAAACTTGTTTTTATAAGAACAACTTGCAAAAAGCTACTCAGGAATTCCTATTGGCTAAAAAAATACTACAACCAATCATAAGAGGAAAACAAGTGATGACCCCTAGAGTATCTGAACTAATCCACAGTTATGTTTAACTGGGACCTTATACGGTAGGCTAAACGCATTATATTTAAAAGGGGTGTTTAAGTTTCCTAACACACAATACCAATAGTTAGTAAGCAGCCGCAGCGCAATATGTTTTGAAGTGAATGAATGTGAATGATGATGAAAAAGTATAAAACTAAGTACAACTACACACACCCACTTGGGCGTGGGGAACATGGGCCTTGCAATGATATAATCCGCTGCAATTCCCATGAATTAAAGCTAAATTTCCGTGTCCTATGTAAGTCAGCACCACACGGGATATAACACGTAGGCGTCCTCGAACCCATAATTGACTGTATAGTCCGTTGAGTTTCAACTCCGGTTGAGGAGGTTCATCCAACTCTAATCCGTAGGCGGCCACATTACTCTCGAGCGACGGCATCCTGGTGCCCAAAACCACATCGCCGAATTTCCCGGTTTCTCGTTTCACTCTCTTGGGGATGATTAAGCTTCAGGCTAAAACCTGTAAAGCTGCTAGGTCAGGATCCTCCGACCACAATCGATGCATGGGATCCTCATATGACTGTCGCTCGAGAAAGGTGGGTGCCTGGGAAGACACCACGCCATGTGAAACTTCCTCTCGGGCGCTCCTGGTTTCGTCAGTGTCTTGGCGGTGTCTCGGCTCTGTGGAGTTGTAATGACACATCTGCTTTATGGGCCCTCAGAGGCTACTAATTAACGACAAATGCTTGCCTAAGTGAGCCACGCCAGTTGAGTTTCGTTGGACAGTGGAGAACCGGCTTTTTTCAACTGACTTAAGCCGGATCTTTCCGTAGAGTAATCAGACGATGACATAATAGAATTCATCCTATAAATTCAACCCAACTTTGCCGCACTTAATTACAAATGGAGGAAGCGCGATGCGAAGCGTGATGGTGTGCGGCGAGGTGAAACGCCTTGCCTTGGGAAACATTTACAGTCCCTCCACGTCAGCTACAATGCGCTGTATTCTGAGTCATAACAAACTCTCCGAAAATGGTTCCAGAGGCCTGTAAGTCCAGGTTTCTGGGGGAAGGGTCCCTTGACTGCTAGCCAACACTTGGTTGTTCATTTCGGTCTTGACGACACACTCCGGCGAGAAAGCATGGGAATAACACGCATCCGATCAACAGAAGGCCTAAGTTTTGGTTCTGCCCCTCCAGAGCATACAGCCGCTCGCAATGCCGCTCCCTCTGTATCCATTACATACAAACGCGTCATCATGCTTGGGGGATAACATAATGGTAGAGTCGAGGAGTGCCCGAGTTGCCAAAGTGAGCATGGCTCTCTCCCTCACTTCTCAAGTCTCGCTACTTGACTGGGTGGCCGTCTGCAGGTTAAGCTGGTGAATTACATGTATGTCTGGTGCTGAGGACCCATACCTCTCGTCGAATTTTCCCACGTTTTCTCCAAGACTGAGGTTGGATGAGATCTCCAGTAGAGCGTTGTAATAGTCACCGGCGGCCTTTCCCCTATGGAGAGAAGCAGGAAGTGATCATGTTGCTCTCTTTCGTCCACTGGTGACTGGGACCAGTCTCACAAACTTCAATCAAGAACGATTTCCAAGTTGCCTTGTCATTTCCCATTTCAGATCCTTTTTATCTAGACTTATTTACGCGTCAGAGAAACATAGGTGCTTACCGGTGGGCTGTCTGTGTGGGCTAAAGTGGGGCATAAGGTTAGGGGGCAGCTGCTGACCGAGAAACTGTTTCAAGTGCTGTTGAAAAGAAATCCCTGCGTCCCACTCCTTATCCCTCCCGGCTGGGCAGGGCTGAGCGTAGTGGTGTACTAGGCAGTTACCAGTGGATATCTGGGGTCCGCCACGTTATGGGTGAAATGCTGTAGACATGAATATCCACCATATCTGAGAGGGCGTCCGAGGAATCAAATGCATGGTTCTTGTAGCATGGAACTGTGATAATTCTATTTCCTAACCTCTGAGGAGGGATTAGTGTGCAAACCCCGACTCGGAGCATCAATCCCAAACCAAAAGACAGGTGACGTCCATAAGGAAGGATAACCTCCAGGGCACAGGGCATAAGGGGGTGTTCTGAACCACCCATACTCCAGGGTAACCTAACATCCCCACCTAAGAACACGTGGGGGTCTCGCATGCCACCTGTCGAAACACAGTAGCCTGATGGCCGCCATCTAGGTCCGGTGTGCTTTTGTTGACCAAAAAATCAATTATCAAAAAGCAATAATGGTTGTCATGGAAAAATGTAAATGTGTTAAAGCAGCACCAATTAGATGTAAGCACTAATGCATTTGAAAATTGTGACAAGAGTAAATGTTTAATATAATTTCTAAAATATTATTGATGTTAAACTTTTGACTTTAATGATCATTACACCTCTTTTATGATGCCAATATAAGTTTGACAATGTTTTTGTCTATTTAGTATTTTTATCTTAGATTTCAGGATTTTCCAAGATGGCCGCATTAATATTGATTTTTTTTTCTTCGTCACAAAAAAAATTGATGTGTGATCAGATGGTAACCAGTATTTTCTTTCTAACCTGAATAAAATCAGCTTTTAAAATCATCAAATATGACTTTTTATCATTTTTGGTGTACAATACGCTTTTTTTTCAAAATGGACGCCATTCCCGCCATTTTAGATTTTCGATTGGGTCCACTCTGAAAATGTTTGTAATGATCTAAGCTACTACCATGCCAAACATCTTTTTTATCAATTTTGTGTCGCCTGCCTGCGTTAGCGGAGGCGACATATAGGGATCACTTTTATCCGTCCTGGCGTCGTCGGCGTCACAAAAATTTTCTGTCACATTCTCCTCAGAAAACCACATAAGCCCAGCCTCCTGATTTTGGTACAGAGCATCAGTAGGACAACTGTATCGTGTAACGCAGTTTCCAATCTGCCGCATGTCCACTTCCTGTTTGACGCGACTTAGAATATTTTTAACATGGACAAATTTTCTGTCAACATTTTTTCTCAGGAACCCACACAGGCCCACTTCCTGTATTTGGCAACAGGAGTATTAGTATGGACAAAATGTGTCGTGTAACGCAGTTTCCAATCTGCGCATGTCCACTTCCTGTTTTGATTGCGACTTAGAATATTCTTAACATGGACAAATTTCTGTCACATTTTTCCTCAGGAACCACACAGGCCAGCTTCCTGATATTTGGCACAGGAGATCAGTATGGACAACATGTATCGTGTAACGTAGTTTCCAATCTGCCACATGTCCACTTCCTGTTTGACCCGCAACTTTGATTTTTTTGACATGGAACAAATTTGTCACAAAGTATGATGAGAACCCTTGAATTAAATAGTCTTTATTTCATATAAATCTCACAAAATGGCATCTCTCATAACAATATCTCATCTTTCATCTATTTCATCATGTTTAGAATATGCATTGTCATTCCTGGTACCGTAAACCTTGAACAGAACTGAATCTGACAAAAAATTATAATTATATACTTTTTTTCAATTGATGATACTTTAATGATGAAGTAATTTTTCAATGAAATTAGAAGTAGGGCAGGCGACACATTCTTCCCTGGAAGACTTACCACTAGTTTGAAGCAATTCGTCAAAAAATCTGCACAAATCGCCTGGACTATTAGTAAAAGATTTTCCAACATCAATATCCTGTTCGGTTTCTGATTTGACTGATAAGCAAATGGTTTTTGCGTAAAGTCCCACAAGTTCGTAAAAGGTCAAAGTTTCAAGTACCCCAGGGTAAGATGGATGTTGTGAATAATACTGAACCTTATTTCAAAAATTTAAGCGGGAAATTTGGAATCAACAACTGAAATTTATCAAATTTCTTAATTTCAATTGTTCACGAACAATTTAGGATTACTAGTTGAAATGTGATGTTCATTTCACCCTTTCATCCATCGATGCATTAATTCTATTTTCATGTGCAGATAACAACTACAGTGGACACTAGATCGCGAACATCATGAATGAGGAGGTCAACAAGAGCCCGTAAGTGTGAGGAGGAGGGGCTTCCGTGAAAATGAAACTGTTACGGAGTTTGCATATTAATAAATTAGAAGGAAGATAAACGAACAATTTTGCTAAGTTATAGCAATTAAATAAGAAAACGTTCCATTGTCTTTTGGGCACTTGAGATCCGAAATGGATCAATGTACGTAACACTTAGAGGAGGAACAATCTATTCCAGGGAAATTTATATGGAAGGATGAAAAGTGGATGACATACTGTACAGCAATATTTTGAAAATGAAAAAGTTTCCAAGTTGCTATATTAGTATAAAACATTAACTTTTTACTCGCAGGAAGGGGGGGGGGGGCACCTGCTGTCGGGACTTGAACCTGTGATCTAGAGATGGCGCCTTCTCACTACTATTCAACTTAAGAGGAGTTGCACAAAATTTGCTGATATTTATATTTTTCATAAATTAATGTTTGAAAAGGAAGTCAGCCATTTTTGTTGTTGTTGTTGGTTCGTGTGTGTGTGTTTAGGACTGATTCACTAAGCGATCGTAGATCGGAACGTAGCAGGTTATCATGAACGCAATCACACGTGTACGGCTAATTTCACTAAAAGGTTACAAACTTGCGATTTTTTTAACGACATTTCGACCTTAACTCATACGAGTACGTGAGTCGTAAACTAGCTGGCAATAATGTAGCCCTCTCCGATGACGATTTCTTTTTTCTGACGTTTACGGGCGAGGGCATGGTTTCATAGGATCTTCGTCTATTAGAAATTTAAAAAGCGCCGTATATTAGTTTATAATGTTGTTTACATTAATTAGGGTACCTACGTTCGCTAGTGCTGTTTAACTAGGTGTTTTTTCTATAAACTTCATGTCAAATGCTAAATTCTTCGTTTGTTCCGCTATACTTGTTATCGCGAGATCAACAAAAAAAAAACCAAAAAAACAACCCCCCCCCAAAAAAAACAAAATAACCCCCCAACCCCCCCAAAAAAAACATAACAACATAACACACCCCCCAAAAAAAAACCAAACCAAACAAACAAACAAACAAACAAACAAAAACAAACAAACAACAAAAAAAAAACAACAAAAAAACAAAAACAAAAAAAAACACATGGCAAACCAGTGGGAAAATGTCGTTGATCAACATGAACTCGAATCATACCGACAAAGAAAAAATATATGGTGGCATAAGAAGATTACACTCTGCTACTTTTTTTTTATAATTGATATCCGCGACGAAATCGCTCTGTCTTTTCGAACTCTATGTTTAACGGATGTTTTATGTAAACACTTACCTTATATGGGGCTTATGACAACAGGAATGCCAAGATCTATCGATTTCTACATGTACTCCTCTCTCTCTCTCCTCGTCGACG
>CAJDSM010042967.1:622-32142 GCA_903981925.1 Ostrea lurida | reverse complement strand
TTATTGATACACTTCAAAGTAGCATATTCACAAGGCCTATGTATTTCCAACATCTTGGTAAGTTTTGGAAAAATATTTTCTACACATTAATTAGAGTTGATTTTTTTTTATTTTAAAAAGTAACATAATTGAAATCAATTTGTTATATATGCCACCTGGCCCCTCTATGACCATAAACTGAGAATATATATCTTGCTTTAATCTAAGTCTAAATTTTGAATCCAGCCAACTTTTTGAAATCATTTTCATAAACAAACTGAAATTTTCCAGTATGAGTTGCATTTGAATTCCTAAAAAGCCACAACAGTTTTTTTTAAAACCATCTGTGCTTGAGAAATCTTATAAGCTGATTATTGATCACAATTTTGGGACTTTAAAGTCTATTTCTCAGTTTATGGTCTTGGGCCTGGTTTTTAAATGAAATATAAATCGTACTAAAAAATAATTAACAGCTCAATTATCATGCCAATAGTGAAAACAAGAATAAGTCTATAACTCTCATTCATGCCATTTTTTCTGGAGTAGGGGTAGATTTGATTGTGAAGTAACCGTGCATATTTTATTGTGAAGTACCGGTACATGTATCAATTTATCAATCAATGTCAATGTTATCAATCAATGTCAATGTTAAGTAATGTTTTATTTCTTGCATTAAAAGTAAAGCATTGAAAAGAATGTTTATAAAGATATTAAAGGTAAAATGCAAACACTCGTTACATAAAAAAAAGCCCCCCCCCCCCTCTCCCAAAAAGTTTAACTTGGAGAGTTGGCTAGCTCTCTCTCTTCTTGATATAACTGACTATGCTCTCAGTGTCTCACAAGCTTGGTGTTATTTATAGCTAATTCCAAAAATTATCTGGCCAATACTGACAGGTGCGGTGTATAGCAAATTGACGCATTTGAGGAAGAGTGAAGAGAGAGAGAAAGAGAGAAGAGAGAGGAGAGGAGGAGAGAGAGAGAGAGAGGGAGAGAGAAGAGGCAATCTACTGCTTTTATGTGAGAATCACCAAACATTTTAAGATGAAAAAAAACAAGAAACCTAGAAATGTCCTCTTGTAATTACACATTATTAAAAGCACATTTTTCTGCATTAACATTTATATGTACATCAAATAAAAATTTAATTTGATGACTTTTAAAATACTGAGTCTTTAAAACAATGTAATATACCATTGACAGGCAATCCTAACAAACAATTTAATGCAAAAATACACAAACTACAACAAATATTTCTTTCATATAACTAGGATGTTTGTCTGAAGTGTTTTAGCTAGAGACAGGAAGCTATGAATTTTTCAACTGCTCATCCCCAATATATAAAGTACCAATGTAAAAAAAAAAAAATAGCCTTCTTCATATAGAGGAATGAGGAGAAGAAAATGTGTGTTGTTGTTTAGTTGGTCCTTTCCTCAGGAAGCACCTTGGAGTGGAAATTTTTGGGGGATGAAAAACTCATATCTGAGCTGTCCACTTGTGTTAAAGTACACTGAATGACATTATATAGACTTGTGATTACAGTATTCAAAACTCACTTTTCTTTCTCTTTTTTTAAAATGCACTTGATACTCTCAATCATGGGAATCAAAAAAGCATGCTTGAGTGTGAATGACTTTAACGAGAATTATTTCCCTTTAATGGGGAAAAAAAGGGAGTAATTATGAAATGTACTGTGACTTTTAAACTGTCAGTCGTAAATCTAGAGATGTGAAGTCACTAAATCCATGGATATTGGCCGATTGTAAGCAGGCTTTTTTCATGTATTGTATCCATAAGTCAATGGGAAAATATCCTTTTTCCTATGTGCTGATGATGTACATTCAGACCATATTCAATATGAACATCAATGCAATTTAATTCAGACCTCAGATTCAATTATAAAAGAAATTGGGTAGAAGTTTACATTATATTCCTACCTTTGCAAAACCCCAAAAAGTTGCCACTGACAAAGGGTTTTATTCAATTTGTCCAATCTAAATGTTTTTATAACAAAAGTGTGTTATATTGGATTTTTTGTTAAGTTGCTTTCCAGTAGTAATACTTTGATTAAAAAACCTGATTGAATACAAATACATCATTAATTTTTGAATATCCCTAGTGAAATCTTTTCTACAAATATTGAAAAAAGATTTATCAATTGAAAAAACAGCTTCAGTTATATATTGACAAGGAGAAAAACAGAATGAGAGTTTTTTTTTTCAAAATTTTATTTGGGGTTGGGTGAACCCAAATAAAATGTTTAGCAAGAGAGAGGTAAGATGTCATAAAAAAATAGGTGAGGCTTTCGGAAGATAAGTTTCACGTTGCGACAGGCACTTAGGACACCTGACTTTTTACTCTGACCTACGACACTAAACTGGAGTTTACTGGCGTTTAACAGTGATAATGACAATCAAAAAAAAAAAAGGGAGAGGGAGAGAGTACAAAAAAGAATTTTAAAAAAAATTCTTGACTGAAACAATGCCACATTCTTAAGAAGGATCGGACGGAGACTGACTAACACTTAACCTATGAAAATGAATTGTTCAATTCCTGTTTGGAGGTTGTGTAAAAAAAAATACTTGTTTGCAAAATAGCCAGTAGTGGGAGAGGAAATTCACAGGTAAGCACAAAATGATGCCTTTTCTTACTCCTCCTCCTCTTACGAGAGCTGTTATATTCCCCCACTCCTATTGTTATTCTGTATTCTTATAATCCTTATTAGAGAAAATGGCAGTTGATTAACACTTGTGTGTTTTGCTGTCTGAACGGTTGAAGGGAGTAGCTATCAGCTTGCTCTCCTGGAGAGTCCAGTTGTTGATGAATTAAATTTGTTTCAGCAGAGAATTTCTCACAGGTAGCAAAAATAATGATTTCCGGTGAAACAAATATACCAACCGTATCCATATTATACAGTGATTTATAAATAGTACCAGAGATGAAATTATAATGATATTTTAACAAGTTCAACAAACTCCAAAGAGAATTGAATGAAACTTTGAATCAATAAAGGATTTATATTAACACTTTTGTTATATTTATTAATCATGCGCCCACCAGTAAAATTTTGCTCATTCATCTTGCAATTAATATATCACTGAATGCCTTTATTTGGAAATTTTCCGTACAAACATATTTTATTAAGACCGCATATTTGGACATCCTCGTATGCGTAGCTTGTGAAAGATCTTCATATTAAAAACAACAACATGATTTTGCTCAGTCTCTGGAGTAACAAAATGCCCTCACCCTCACCACATGTACCAGTCCTTCTGTATACATTGAACACTTGATAGAGATAACTACAGTCAGATAAAAACAAACGTACAGGGGGTTTCTTGTGAAAAACGCCATATTTTGTTTCAGGAGTGTCCTTTCTGCACGAAAAAAAAAAAAAGCACATGATAATATCTGATAAAAATGGTCAAAAGGGTAAAAATGGTAGACGTAAAGGTTCAAAGTTAAACACCATCTGACACTGTTCATACACTATCTATAGCTTTGTTTTAAGTATCAGAGACAATACAAGTTGTCTTCAAAATGAATTCAAAGGGAGACCTAATTGTTGTATTAACGTCTAAAGGGCAGTAATGGAGATAATCAGGTAGGGGAAATAACTCTTGCACTGCACAGTTTCACTGAAACAGCAATAAAAAAAATCTTAATTCAAATACTTCTGGATTCGATAAAAAATATCAGTCTGCATGCAGACTTGAACTAATAGATTATGGTTTTCTCTGTAATTAATGCAACATTTTCTGCAAAAAGGGATTTTGAGATTTAAAAATATTTTGCACCTTTAATATGATAACCTGAGTGAGTGTAATCTAATGACTTCTTTTTTCCATTGGGTTGCATTAAGGGTATAAAACTGGAAAAAAAACTGACAGAAAAAATTAGTATGCTTATGTGTAAAGATTTCTATTCAACCTTTTTGGTCAAGATTTCAGTTGATGCAGGTATTATCAACACTTCAAACCAATCAGAATCTCTAGATCTCTGTCATATAATTTAAAATATATAAAACTTTGTCACTATATGCAATCAGATTATTCACATTAGACACTAAATTCCACACTGTTTGCCAAGCTGATATCTAGTAAATTTGTAGTATTTTTATTGTGAATCTGTAGTGTTTCTATAGTATACCTTAATATTGTACAGCTGGTCCTCTGTAACTTGGGGCGCACTTCGATTTTGGGGATACCAAATTTTTACACGTAATTTTGCATTGTTGTCCTGGATCCAAATGGTCAGTTTTTACTACAAAACATTAAAATGCATTAGCTCTTGTATCATTAATCTGGATGAATTAAATTTCCTGGAAGGCCAGTCTCCAATGATTTTAGCAATTGTAAAGAAATCAAACCATGTTGTCTGATGGAAACAATTACTTATGTCCTGCGAGGACTTCCCAAATTAGGTGGTTCACGAATGAATAATGATATTAAATGTGTTTATTTCATATTATACCTCAACAAAGTAAGCATGCTAATTACTTACATGAAAATGTAATACATGCGATTCTTACGTCTGGATGCTTCATTTATCTGGACGCTTTTGCAAGGAACCAAAGTGATTGGACAAGAAAAACCAGATACTGATGCTCCATTGTAGTACTGAATGTTTCTACAGAATACCATACCTTACTACTATTTCCTGATCTACTTATTACGTTTTACAAATGTCGCTAATTTTCCTGACAGACAAATTCATTCATAATTCCAATCAGTCAGCAGCCAATAGAATCCAAGAATTTGTTTCTAAAGAAAGGTGCGTGGGTAGGTGTAATTTGAAAGGGTATAAAAAGCTTTGTAATTGTCTCTTTGCAGGAAAGACATAGTATCGCCACAGACAGCAGATACTGGTGAGAGAATCCCCAGCAGCAGCCCGGGGACATTTAGTTCCGATTCGCTTCTCCCAAAGTCACGTGACTCATCTTCAAAATCGGAGCCTCACTCTCCTGAAAAATCCGACAGGTCCACCCCAATTTTGCAAGGTCGCGAAAACCTTCCTATCGGAATTCCCAGTCCCTCGGATCTCAAACAGCCATTTTACCCAACCTACCCTTCGAACCTTCAAGATTTTAAATCTTCCTTCGGCGGGAGCTACCCCAGCCCTGGTATTGGGTATCCAAAGACTCCTACGAGCCTAGACGGGGACGACAACCGAGGCAATCCCTCGCTACAGAGGAGCTTCAGCCTATCCGACAGTTTCCATGACGATGACTCCAACTCTTCTGAGTCATCATTCCTAAATCCCAATACAGGTCAACCTAACTACACCCGGGATCCCAACACTGGACAAATCACTTACCAACCGAATAAGGAGGGCATCTTCTTCTGTCATCTGTGCAGCTTTTCAGGTTGGTATTGATACTTTCTTGCTTAAGAAGTTTCCTCATTCACTCACAGAATAACTTATGCATGAAATATGGATTGTGACAGTCAAACATCGTTATCTCGAACTCAATAGGCCTAAGAAAAATGTTCCGAGATATCCGAGGATTCGAGGGTAAAATACTTACAGAATTAGTGGTTGGGACTTTCAAATCAATTCGACATATCCATGGTATTCGAGATATCAGTGTTCGAGATATCGAGGTTTGACTGTATTTCATTGTACATGTCCTAACATGATGTCACTCTTCTGAATTTTGTGACGTTAGCTAATTAATGTACTGTTAATTTGCCCATGTTGACTCCTTGCTTCAAGGCAGTTTAGAATTTAAAGTATCTGTCTAAAACACCTATTTGATTTAATATCGTCTACCCCACATCCCACCCCATCATATGGGGGCATTTTAATATTTTGCATAAAAAACGGCTTTCACCCACCCACCCCCGCCCCACCCCACCCCCCAAAAATTCACCATTAATTAAAGTAACATTTTATTCCATCAGAAGTTTGTAGAAGATTAGTTTTTCTTGCTTCCAGTTTCTAAAGTTAGATAAACAAGCCCATGTTTCTAACGCATTCACTAAGCTCAGCCCGGTGTCCAGCTACAAACCTACATTAAACCACATAAAGAAAAAAATATCCATTTACGCGAAGTTCAAGCTGCATTTATAAAGCGGTTTTTAAACACCCCAGATAAAACAAATTTCATTTTTATTGAGCCTAAACTTTTTCTGATGATACCATAATTTATCACTTTAGTGTTTGAGCAAGGTTAAAAACGGTTAACAAATACCACATATCTTTGTTGACCCCTAGTCTCTTGTTGACATAAAAAAGGGGTGTATGTATACTAAAGTGGCCTTTTATGGCGCTGTTGTTTTGTGGCTAGGGTCTTTATCAAGTATTTTGTTACTATAAAAACTTGCCTGTACAAAACTCCATCCATGTTGACTTAAGACAGAGTTTATCTAAAATCAAATATTTCAGATAAAGTTGTTCTCGGGGGCTGACCCACATTTTATCAAGTTTTGTAATTATCAATGATCTATTTTCCATAAACATATGCATGTTCAAATAAAACATGTATTATAACCTACCATGGTGGCTTGTGTATCAGTATAGAAAAATTATAAATAAATTTGGAAGTTTGATTTATACCGTTAACGGATCATGCAAGTAAGGCAATATTATGCCATTGGATGCATTTTAATAAAAAAAATTTTTTTTATCCGAATGAAATAATCTTTAATCATGAATTTGAACATTAAAACATTTAAATCTTCTTTACTTATCACTCTTTAAAACAGAGGTGGACTTTTCACTGATATATCTCACAAGTGATCCTCAGTTTTATAATCAAATGCTCTCACAGTTTACAATGGGGGCAAATATTCACTGACCAACAATATGTACCTTCTGCAAAAGACAACGTTAACCGACTTATCTGTCTGCATGGCTTACTGGTTCTTGCTAGATTAGGAAAGATCAAAGGGTCATGGTTGTTACTCTATAAAAAGATTATTACTGCATAATGCAGTTTACTGGATATTCGCTTGCTTGCATGCAAGATGGATGCGATAATTTAATAAAGAATTAAATGGAAAACTGTTCATATTCAAGTTTTCTTTCAATGTTATTTTTATTCTTTAGGCTGACAATCAATAGGATTATATAAGTGCATAAGTACGAGGAATAGAAAAATACTCATAGTCATGGTTACTCACTGCGTTATGATGTCCTTACGTAAATACTATACAGATATTGACTGAGTTCGAAGACAACATGCAGTTGTTAATTTTGTATGTCAGACCAGAGAATGGAATTGTTGCCTGAGGCCGTAGGCTGAAAGCAATTAACAGATCTGTTTGAGGGGCAAACAAAAACAGCTGTTGTCTGCACCTTCAATATACTTTATTTTTTGAAGATGCAAATGGTTTGTTGAATGAACATTTAACAGGACAGTGTGATTGAGTATATTCACCACTTTTATAACTAAACTGAAAGAAACATACCTAATTAAAATCCTAATTCATATCAAATAATATTTTCTGTCTATTTAATTGTGTTTCATCTAATAAATTCTGTATTTCATCATCAGTAAACCTTGCCATATCTAATGCAATCAAGAATCACATGACTTACATAACCAATAGAAAGAGAGCAAACTATTGGCCATGCAGTCATTAACAGTTCATAAACTGATGACTGGTCAATAAAGTGTTTGGTTTTACGGTTAAAATGTTGCTATTAAACTGATAAAAAAAAATTGAGGTGTATAACAATAAATATCATTGACTCTGATGACTGCAGAAATATTGTATAATAACCATTTCTTTTCACCCTCTCACTCTCCCAGGATCCAACCTGGCACAAATAACTAAAACCAAATGCATTTGTAATACGTTAAAATGTCTACTTTCNATCACCCAAAAAAATATATTAAGATTCATTTTTTATTTCATCTAATAAATTCTGTATTTCCTCATCAGTAAACCTTGCNGAAATATTGTATAATAACCATTTCTTTTCACTCCCCCACTCTCTCAGGATCCAACCTGGCACAAATTAATAACTAAAACCAAACGCATTTGTAATACGTTAAAATGTCTACTTTTCAGGAACCACTCGTAGTGAATTTGAAGATCACATGACATGCCATTTTGAACACATATGCCCACACTGTGACTACAAGTCTCGGACAGAGGGTCGTCTGAAGCGCCACATCAAAGACTTCCACACGGAAGAGCCGCTGGACGGATTCGGGTCCAAACGCAATATGGGAAGACCAAAAGTATTCCGCTGCAAGCAGTGCGATTTTGTTGCCACAGAAAAGGTAAATTTTAGTCTTCTCTTTTATAAACAAGTGAATCTCAAGACCCTGTAAAGAATGCAGAATTAAGAGTTAGGGCAAATATGGGCTCCTGGGCACAACAAAGGTGGGACCAGGTGCCTGGAAGGAGTAAGCATCCCCTATTGACTAATCAAACCTGCTGTGAGGCCTTTATCTTGATTAAGTAAATAGAGTAATCTGTAGTCAAAATCAGTATATAACTTAATACGAAACACGTCTGCAAATTAAGGTGACTTATGTAATTAAATTGTCTCTTTGTAGAACGACTTTTGGCAGCATGCTCGGTCTCATATCAAGGAAGAGAAACTTCTGCAGTGTCCTCGCTGTGAGTTTGTTACCGAGTACAAACATCATCTAGAGTATCATCTCAGAAATCATTTTGGATCCAAGCCATTTAAGTGCAACAAGTGCAATTACTCCTGTGTTAACAAGTCCATGCTGAACTCCCACATGAAATCCCACACAAATGTTTATCAGTATCGTTGTGCAGACTGCACCTATGCTACCAAGTACTGTCACAGTCTGAAGCTACACCTGAGAAAATACAACCACAAACCGGCCACCGTTCTCAACACGGACGGGAGTCTCCCCCAGGGGATCGATGCGGAATCTTCTGGACTGTCGCTACTGCAAAAGAGAGGCCCACCACGGGGACCAAGAGGTCCAAGGAAAGACAAATTTGATCCATTTGTTGGTCAGTTCATGATGCCCCATTCAATGCCGGGAATAGCCCCTACAATGAGTCCTGGGATGATGTCACCTTTCTGGCCGCTCCTGAATCATGTACCCAATGGTCTGCCTCCCCCTCATCATCCAATGATACCAACCTCTCTCAGTGCTAAACTGCCTCCACATCTTGGTCATAGTAAAATGATGCCATCATCGCCATTCGGCTTTAGGCCTCTCATGCCACCAGGAAGCATGGGTACACCTTTTAAATGTAGCCTATGTTCATTTGCAACAGATATTCAGCAAGACTTGCTTCGTCATGTCATGAAAGTCCATGCCTCTGAAAACTCTGATCTATTCTCCATTTTTGGCATTTCATCAGAAGCCTTGCTGGAGGAACAAAACAGAAAAATGAGTTTCTTTTCACAGCAGACCCCACTTAGAGAATTAACCACTCCCGAGAAATCCATTCCAACTTCTGCAGCTCTTCAAATCAAAACAGAACAATCACCTTCAGAGAGTTCTCAAAGAAGTCCCAGTCCTTGGCTTCATTCACCTCCCAGCAGCAAGTCGAATCCCNACCTTCAGAGAGTTCTCAAAGAAGTCCCAGTTCTTGGCCTCATTCACCTCCCAGCAGCAAGTCGAATTCTGACAGCAGACCCACTAGTCACTACAGTATGCCAGAGATGAACTATAATCCCTATGTGAATGGCAATGCTAGTCCCAAAGAGGCAGATGCACCAGAAGGTCAAGATATCATCAAACAAATGATGAATAAGTTTGGATCTGGTGTCCCAATTGAGAAGTCCCAAGAAGCTCCTAGACTCCAGCTGGAAAGATCATTTCGCGAGAGTCCACTTGATCTCACAAAACCAAGGTCACCTTCAGATGACATGGATGATCTTGGAAAAGATGGTGGGCACCTGTCCAGTGGTGAAAACTCCACAACTGCTGAAAATGTGGTCAACAGAAAAAGATCTCGTAAAGGAAAAGCTTTCAAACTAGAAACCCTCTGTCTAAAACTGCAAGAAAAGCAGTCGGACAATTTAGAGGAGGAAGATGGAAATACATCAGGCATGGAGGATGTGGAAGATGAACTGCAGATTGNAAAAGCAGTCGGACAATTTAGAGGAGGAAGACGGAAATACATCGGGCATGGAGGACGTGGAAGATGAACTGCAGATTAATGAAATGGATGCATATGAAAAGATGGACACCAATGAAGAAGAGGTGGAGAAAGAAAAGAATGAGGAGTCATATGATGATGAAACAGAGGCAATGACAGACCTTCAGAGGTTTGAACAGCTCCGGAAGCTTGCCGCAGCTGCAGCCGCAAGTCCACAACAGCAGTACGAGGGAAGCTCTTCTTCACCTCCACCTGACGAAGCAACCTCCGCAAATGATTCAAAGGAGAAAATTGATCCAAGTGAAGAACAGATTGATCCTAAGGAGTTCATTGAGGAGATGAGTAATTTGACTGAAGACGTCCCACAGGCGGTCCGACGGGGGACTGAACTGGCCTGGAAGATCATCCAGGACACCACAGGGGCACCGTTTCCTCCCCCCATCACTACCACACCTTCCAACGGCCACCACAAAAGTGACGAAAATAAACACTTTCCTGTCTCACAAGACATGCACTTTTTGTCAACTAGCACACCCAAGGACAAAAATGGACATAAAAGTTCCAAGTATGAATGTCCATACTGTGAGATTGCATTCAGAGACTGTGTTATGTACACAATGCATATGGGTTACCATGGTTTCAAGGATCCATTCAAGTGTAATATGTGTGGTTACCATGGACATGATAAGGTGGAATTCTTTCTCCACATTGCTAGGGAAGCGCATAATTAAGAGACCATGTTTGCCTCTTGAAGCCATGAACTCCTACAGATTTACATGTAGTACTCAGAACTAATTGTACAACTTACAGAACAGAATTAGCCCATGTTGTCTTTATTGCTAAGTCTGATCTTGTTTACGTGTAGCTGAACAGATGTAACAGTTACTTGGTTTTCTTTGGTGTTGGGACCATTAAGCAGTTTGAATTATTCACTTTAGGTGCTGAACTGAAGTGCTTTTGCATCAGCTTGTCAAATAATGCTAATATTTTGGAAGAGAAAATATGATCCCGGTTTTTTTCACATGAAACACTAGTCACTGTTAGTACCCACCACATAGAAAACTGAGGTCAGTAGAATGGACACAGATAATGTAGGAGAATTGTACCATTACAGTAAAACACAGTTATAGCGAACAGGCTGGTAATGAATTCATCATTTTTATTCCCTGAAGCTTCAAAACATATTTCGAAGCAACTGGATATAATGAATTCCATCTGTGTTTGTACCCAGCCTTTTGCTATAAGCGTTGTTTTACTGTACTGTTTGATGGAGTGTACCCGCTTTAGATCAGTATTTTTGATATATATATATGTTGTTTAATGTATTGACTTACCGTTACACATTCCTTTTTGCTGTAGGAAGTTTTGTGAGTCACGTTTAGCTTTATACAGCATCTTTGGTTTTCGAAGTTTACCATAGTCTTGTTGAAAACGTTATGTTTGCAAGTTTTTATCTTTTTATTTTTCACGAGAAGGTGCTCTGCACAAAATGTGCTAAATATAAAATCCCCCACAATCGTGCTCGTTCTTAATTGTTAATGGTTTTTTAAAATTGTTTAATTGTATACACTTATATCGCCTGGTCCTACAGTGTGGATTTTTTTTTATGTACATGTATGTATAAATGTATGATGTGTTATTAATTTTTGATACCCTTGATATTCCTGCATGCTTCTTGAAGACAGTTTATCTTTACAATGATATCGCCCCTCCTTCGTAACTAGTTAATATCACTGGATATCGCCACTTGACTGTGCAATAATTCATGTATTATCCTTTTGTAATTTAAGACTTCATTCAATTGTATCTCAGGGATAAACATTGTGTAGTTGATGTGTATTTTGATTTAGATGCTCTTGCCATGTGGTACTCTCAGAATGTCCTAATCCCGGCCTCCCCTGAACCCTCCCCCCCCCCTCCTGTCCAGTACATGTATGTAACTGCTATTTTCAAAAATGTTCGATGTTTACAATTTATTATCCGCAACTTATTGAATCATCGTCATTACACTGTATATTTAACGTTGAAATACGTGTCACTTGATTTATTTATATGATGTACAATTATAGAGAGTTTTAATGCACATACATTATCTTCTCTATGACCCAGCAATAATTGATGTTTAGGACATTTCTGAAATTCATTTTTGTAGTATTTATGTAGTCACTAGTATGAATACTACGTGTTATCTTGGTTGCTTTTTGTCTGCAACTTCTAGAGTCACTGTGTATTGAACAGCAATAATTATGTATATATATATATGTAATAGTCACATTAGATATAACTATGTACATATGTATAGTCATATGTCGTAGTCACATTTAACTATATGTGGGCATTGTTAATTAAATCTCACATTTTATTATACTATATTAGCCACTGTCTACCTCAGTAGTATTTCATCAGTAGTAAGTATTTTCAGTTAGAAAAAATAGTC
The DNA here is from genome assembly GCA_903981925.1 of Ostrea lurida. Lineage (NCBI taxonomy): Eukaryota > Metazoa > Mollusca > Bivalvia > Ostreida > Ostreidae > Ostrea > Ostrea lurida. The sequence continues at coordinate 19,683 of CAJDSM010042967.1, read as the reverse complement.
ATCTTTTACTACACTTAACTTGTTATGAATAGAGTTATCTCCCTTGAAATTAATTTTTGCCTTATATAGTACAATATTGCTACCTCTTAAAGCAGATCATTGCCAGAAACAAATCCACATGTATCTTATTGAAACACTGAGGAGATTTTAGATTGAGGAACTTTTTAAAGTCCATGTTTTAGAAAACATTTTTCAAACACTCAGCTGTTCTCAGTGCAAAGACCACAGCTGATCTTTAAACCTTTGCGTTTTGAAATGTATGTTATACATGTCTAAGTCATTGTTATTAATCCTTTTAATTAAATATCTAATTAACAGTCATTTCTATTTTTAATGTAAAAAGGTATTTGTGCATTTTTTAAATATATTAATTATATGCACGTCATGTTTGTCATTTATTCCAATTATTTATTTCACTCGTGTTACAATTCATTTTGTCATTTTTATTTATTCTCTTTCACGTTACCATAAATTTTACGAGTTTTTTAAAACATTCACAATTATTTTTAATGACAGAAACATCATGGAATCAGATCTCAAATCAAGCGCACATAACCCAAGTCATATTATAAGCCATTCTGTGTGGCTGTTCAAACTTCATTTAAAATCGCATTTTCGGCTCTTCGATGTTTAACCTCATCATTCAATCATGAAATTGCTCAGACTCGATGAAATCCACATTCCAACGATTCTTGCCATTGGAACTCTTTTATCGGCAGGGATATCACGTACATATTGTACCGCAGTTTTGCTCAGTATGCGAGCTTTTAAAAACTGAGAGATAATTTCAATTATTCCAGTATTTATTTTTTATTCTTAGAATAATTTACCTTTAGATTGAAGAATTCAATGTTTGATTACTCATTTTTTCAATTGCAGGTTATAGTGTAAATTGCAAAACTGAGAACGTAACTGTCAATTCTAAAGAGTGTCATGATCATTGGAACTCTTGTTGATTAATGTGTATAGACCTACTTGTATCATTTAATTGTCAGTGATTATATGTATTAAATGGTGTAATAAAAATAATTAAATCAGAATCATCTCTCTGTTTTACATTGATAGTAAATTCAAGGTCAATTTAAAGCCTGATGTTCCTGTGTACTAGCTGTAACACATTTTATTTTCGCTCCTTTCATTGTCATTGGGTGAATTTGAGACGGGGCGAAACAGTAAAATTGTCTCTCTAATCTCTCTGTCAACATCACTGTGTCTTGGAGGATTTACAACAGGGCAAAAATGTCTACAAATGTACAAAGGCAAAAATAGCATAGGGCGGCAAAAGAAAACATCAAAATGTGTTTGTGAAACACAGATGCCTCGGGATTCTACATGCCAGTGGAAGGGGCTTGTCAGGAGAGAAGACCACAATCGATGATATGATTCTACAGTGCCAGTGGAAGGGGCTTGTCAAATGTGACACAACAGTAATGAAATAGTGGAAGACTTGCCGTATCGACTTAACATTGGACTCGTTTGTAAGGGCCTTGGCGGAGTCAAGAAGTTATGGCGTGTAAAGTATTAAGGAGTAACCCGCTGTTTTACTAGTATTAAAGGTAGGCGTTTCTTATCAACCGTTCCAAGGTCGAGCGATGGTCAAAAATTTTGGTACCGAAAGTGAAAGGCTTGTCATAGCAGAATTATCGGAGGTGAGATACTTAACAAAGGTGAAATAAAGCACGGCCATATATACGAGTACCAATTGTCAAAAGTTATGGCCAATGTTCATTTTCATGCGCAGCGAACAAAGAAGAGACGAACAGGCCGGGAGGAGGAAAGTATATTGCCCCCAATTTGAAGATGAGGCCATAAAACCTCTGCATTTCTAAACCGGTAACGTTAAGTTATCAACTAAACTTTTTAATTATGTGTATATAGTGTGACAAATTCAACAGTCAGCGGTCTCTGTTACAGCAGCATTCTGTATATTACCGGGTAAGATCTTCGCCATAACGGCACCGGATTTTGCAGTGATCAGAGCAAATCTGCCAACAACTATTACCATTTTAAGCCTCTCGTCCACTACGTATATTCGCACTCGGCACCGGCAGTATCTATCGGTAGACTAATACGTGCAATTTTACACTGAATAAAAATCCGAGGAGCGGGATATATTTGTATGTCTAATTATTATATGTTATCATTTTGGTTATCAGCAATATTTTTTCACAAACTTAACCAAGATTATGTAACGGATTAAATCCCGGTCGCCACCTGTTTTGTATTAGCGAGACCTGGCAAATGGGAGGGTAGATATTGTTGCTTAGGGGTGGGTTTTATCAACGCACCTAATTGACGTCTCGAAGGCTAACTGTAAGAAAATAATTTGTCGCGGGCGTATATGTTTGTATTTGAGTGGTGCAACTCAGAGGGCGGGGTAACAAACGAGTAACATCCAATACTTAAAATGACTATAATGAAGAGGGTGCTCCTAAATTAAATGTTAATCGAAAGAAAATACAAACGAGACAATTTATGATATAACACAATAATGGGTCAATACGAACATTTTTATATTCGAGACTTCTGCGGAAGGTAATGCAATAAAGTAGAGCCTGCTGAGACACCGCAAAGGTAAAAACGTGTTGTACCGTTCTAATCAAGCGAGGCTCTCAATGTTTCTGAAAAAACGGGATATCCGCTCCTGCAAATATGTTTATTCCTACATATTATACACCTCGCTCTCTTTCCCTTGTATATGTTATAAGTTTTGTTATCAGAAGGCCAGGTGCCATTAGGAACAATGGGTGAAATACAAAGCTGATCTTATTCATTTTACCGGATGGTTTATTAAATTCTATGATTGGAAACGTGTATATAGTAGGGAGCAGGATACGACACAACCCAGGATTCTATCACTGGTACGTTGTAAGTTAATGAAGAAATTATTTTTAAAATTATTTTAATTTATCAACAAATCCTTTCTTTACCTTTAACAGAAATTGGAAAGGAAGAGGAACATAAGTGTATTTGTAACCGTAATGAAAATAACGTGTACGGTGGAATGTTTACGGAAATCGCCATTGTTTAGTGTACTGATGATTAAAAAAGGGGAGTAACTCCCACTGGTAAAGCACGCGCACGTAGGTGGTTGCACATGGTAAATAAGTACGACCGCGATCTGAAGTGTGTTACTATGATTCGCTATAATTCTTGTCTATATATCAGATGACCAGCGAGGCATAACAGAAAGCGTGGCCTGTTGTAAACGAGAGCTGACTGTCTATTAAACAGATTGTAATTTTGGGAGACTGAATATATAAATTTATATTCAATATTCCTATGAAATACATGAGACGAAGCCTCATTATCTCAAACTCGATGGGACCGAAGAAAAAAAGTTCAAGATATCAATGATTCGAGATATCCAACGGGTAAAAAATTACAAAGAAATAGGTGTTGCAGGACCTCACAAATAGTTCGATATATCCTGGTAATTTTTACGAGATATCTGTGTTCGAATTATCGAAGTTCAACCATGTAATTACTTATTATTTGTAGCAGAACCCCATCCAAGGAAGAATCTTATAATATTAAATACTAATATAATAAATAATTCCAACATGCTCTTGTGACCTAATACTTGGGGGGGGTGCATTTGGCCATAATTTTTATTCTATATGAACGAGCATCATTCAATGTATACTTACAAAAACATTTAATGGGCCTTTTTAGACGTATTAAACAAGGGACCAAGTAGCCACATCGCTCACCCTGAAGTCACCAAGCCCTGCTGACTTACTTTCCAGCTAGCTGTTGTGATATATAAAAATTTTCTATTTAATTTTGATTTTCATGAAAAAATCTTTGCCCTTATGGGTTGGTCCCATCCTAGCCCAAAAGGGTCAAGACATACACCATGGCAAATCTTGAATTCACACAACAAATGGTGATGCTTCCTATAACTGGTACAGTAAAGATTTTTTTTCTTTCCTGTAAATCTGCAAATGATCATATTAATCATTATAATTAATAAAAGCAGAACTTCTCTCAGCATCAAACAAGGGACTGATAGAAATATGTTTATGTCATGTTATTATCATAAACATGCCTTTAGTTTTTCTCAAATAAGCCTACCGGAGACATCTAGTGGCAATAAAACGATAAATTTAATCTTGTTCAGTCAAACAGAAATCATATTGCATACTTTATATGTCCGAAGAAGCTTGATGACCTTTGAACCTTTTTGACCACAAATTCGATAGGGAACATTTTTGTCTGCCATGGGTAGTTTATATGCAGATTATGTGACCTAGGTGGAAAGGGATAACACTTTAGAGCCTGCATGGATACCATTTTTGCTAACTTCCAATGTCCAAGTGTGCTTAAGAGTTCTTGACTTTGAATGTTTTGACCCAAATCAATAGGGAACATCTTCGGTCCCATAAGTAATGCCATTGTGATGATATTGGTGACTCTAGGTGGAAAAGATAACAGCTTTAGAGCCCCGGTCAAACCATGTGCGTCTACAGACGGACGGACAACGCACATTCCAGTATTCCCCCCAACATACTTCGTTGCGGGGGGTATAAATAATTGACCTCAAATGCAATGGCCTTGATGCCAGTACATCGACGTTCTTACAATGTACGTGGGGAACATTTCTCATCTTGGACCACCTGTGAATAACTTTCTCTATTTTTGTTATTGTCTAAGTCGACTTTCAAATCCACGTTTAATCCCTTCCTAGGCAAGTGCCTTCTGAATTTGATTTTTTATTCACTATACAGTTGTTCTATAACTACAGATATTTAAATACCTGGCCGGTACCTGCCAATCTGTAAAAGCTTACAAAAAAGCATAGAAAGATGGGCTTACACTAAATCGAAAATAGGAATATAAATGATACTGTGGGGTTCAATACATTTTAGGAAAAATTAATTGTGGCTGGCAACTAAAAAAATAAGAAAAGGGGAGAGTGTTAATATCCATATTTCAGGTGCCTGTGATCCATCTAGCTAATCACAGCACAATGAGCGCGTAATAATACACGAAAGCTGCAATTTTTTAAATTTCAATCAGAATCTTGGCTTCTACTTCACACGCAGTGTCTATAAATATTTTGGAATTTAATTGTTTTCAAAACAAATTTTCAAATGTACCATTTGAGGGTTCTTTTTTTTAAAATGAGGTACTTGTGTTTTAATTTTCATTTTGTAGGTGTTAATCTTTTTAATATAATATTACTACAATTTAACGCATGTAATGCAATTTCAAAAATATGAAACCTACTTATTTCTAATGTGTGGATCATAGAATCATGGATTCAGAGGGGTCAACTTGTATGGTCACAATTGGTGTTAGGGTAAAAGACTTCAAGATGCTTAATATAACCATGATAATGATGTTGACTCACGCCTTGTATCCAAGAGTGAAGAAATTTCTTGAAGATTGTCTTAATTTTGAGTGGTTTTGGCCACACCTCACACCCCATTGAGGAAGGGTCAGGGTCCATGCAATGAAAATTCACAATTTTGGATCCACATGACCAAATCCTATGTTATTATATCCAAAATTGTTCGATGGTCTTGTCGACGTGGCTGTTGAATTTGGGCCGAGCGCAGACTTGAAATCGATTACCCGTAAAAGTATCAATGTATTGTGTTGCACTTTTTTTTTAGGATTCTAACCAGAAAATGGGGAATGCGCACAATACAGTGACTAAATTCATCTTTTTTTTCTGGTCTAAAGTTCTGGTCATCAACGTGACCAGTTTTCGATGTCTTACTTTCTTTAATATCAACGAGCAGTTGTGCTGCATATATACCCAGTAATTGAGTACAATGAACAGACAATTGAAACACTAATTCAAAATAATGCCATTTTCTTTTTTTTCTTCTTGTCAATTGCGTAATATGTCACATTATAATAAACTGGTCGGCTCATCGAAACCTTACGAAAGAAACTAAACAGGTCGCGGAGTACATACAGTCGGGGCAAAATATTCTTCCGTCTCGTTAGTTTTTTGAATCAGCGGTAGCTCGTAAATTTCATAAGACCGCTCTAATAGTAATAATTTAGGAACAACTTCCAATGACGACTGAAAATACTTTACAGGTAGTGTGAATTATTTTACCTCTTGGATTTTGTTTTTCTTATTTTTCAACAACAATTCATGCGGCGGAGAAAACATGCTACATGTTGGTATTTACGAACAAACCAACTCCCGATTTTTCCATAGGAAATTTCTACGTGCGTGTAATAAACACCTGTTTCCCCCTAGCTTTGTCAAAACAACCTTTAAAGGTGTAGAAATTCTCTAATTTGCTTTTGCAATATTTTCTAATCGCTTCCTCAATTAGACCGGGTGAGGAGGGACTGAATATTACCGAGATTGTCCGGTACTCGCATTAACACAATATTGCAATTTCAATTTTAATCTCAACGTGATCACTAGCGGCCGATTCTCATTGGTTAAAATTTGAAGGTTGATTTTTCGATCACGTATCTGAACAACAAGTAAAAGCTAAATGGACATTGTTTTGTTGTTGTAATATAATTAAATGATAAGAAATAAATCTTAATAATTTTTTTCGGGTGATATGCAGGTTATCACCGAGAATTTTAAAAGGTAAAAACTTTTCATCAATGCGCAAATAGCGCATTGAGAGTTTTACTCCGTCCTAAAATTCGGTGGATACCTGCATCACCCGAAAAAATATAAGATTCATTCTTATATCACTTGCATTCAGAGATTGTAAACACATTTCAACAAAGTCATAATCAAGCAGCTGCATGGTCCCCTGTTCTAAAAGTATCGGTGTGCCGCTTGTGCATTTCAAAGACAATCTAGTAGTCCTGACTCTATCAATGTTGATGACACTGCATGGGACTTTACCTGTCAACATAACTGGAACAATTTTTCAATGATGACTTGGTCTTTATTGGGTCTTGAAGAAATGTTAACGGCGTTACATATGCCCCTTTCTCTCTCTCTCTCTAATGAATTTTTTTGAATTTTGAAAGAACATGTCTACTACATGTATCATTCAGCGTGTTTGCGCTCGTCTCTCTCTCTCTCTCCTCTCTCTCTCTAACGATACCGTTTTCGAATTTAGGAAATGCTACCACTTTGAAATTGAATGTTTTCTTTAACTTGATTTTTAAGAAAATATATTGGGTTGCAACAATACATGTATCTATCATTTGCGCGCCTCTCTCTCTCTCTCTCTCGTCTCTCTCTCCTCTCTTCTCTCTCTCTCTCATCTCTCTCTCTCTCTCTCTCTCTCTCTTCTCTCTCCTCTCCCTCTCTCCTCTCTCTCTCCTCTCGTTCTCTCTCTCTCTCTCCTAATGATGATACATTTTTCAATTTAGGAAATGTTATGATTTAAAAATTAAATTGTCTCTTTAAGTAGATCTTTGTGAATGCTTTGAAGCAATATATACTCCATTTGATACTTTGTTTAATGCAGATATGGATTTAACTGATTGTTTGGGATAGGTACAGACGTAAATTAATTAGTAACAATAAAATTGACTACAATTTTTTTTATGAAAACAAATTAATATTAAGAACTTAGAAAACAAAAATGATAATTTTAAAAACAACACATACATATTTAAGTAAATATATACATATACTATGCAATTAATACATAGTTTCTTTGATTATCGTCAATGTCGTCATGGTAACATTGTTTTCGGATGCAGAAAAATAGGAGGAAAAATTCCAATCATCCTGTGGAATTTTTATTTTAGGTTAAGAAATTTTTCCTTATTCTTCCATTTTTTGATGCGCAACAATAACAATAGGACTAAGGTCTTTTCCAGAATGTTTTCCCCCCAAGTGGGGGTGCGCATTGTTACATAAGTGTGCACAATACAATGAGTTTTTATGGTTATTCAGAGAAGAATGCTTGAAAAATTATATTCAAAAGTTAACCTAGCTCCTATTACATGGCAGCTGACAAATAATCAATGGCCTAGAAACCAGTAAAGTAGGTCACTCAAATGGATCACTGACTTATTATTACCGATAATTAAAGATATGAATTCTTATCAATAACAAAATCCAGATGAAGCAAGGAAGTGGATTAACACTATAGTCCTTTTAAAAATTAAATATTGGAGGAAATGCCAATCCTTCTAAGTGATTATTCGTGAATTCCTGATTCATTGATAGTATTAACGTCATGCCATGGCCGTGCAAAACCCACAATGTAAAATTAATAGATCCGGGTAGTGAAATTGCTCCTCCGATAAAATGCACGGCATTTAGAAGTGAGAATCACGGGTCCCTTTCTGATATGGCCTTGAAAATGGAGGTCTCTGTCCAGCAGGATTGGCATATTAAAGAACGCCTCACTGCTATGGCCCAAAGCTTAAGCCATAGATTTCTAAATATGGTTTTCAACCTACAAACTGATGTGTCGTCAATATGGAGTGAAAATTCTTCGAAGGAATGTAATTTTAACAACAACCATCCGAAACTAAACTGGGTTCATTGGTATATAATGGGTGATATACAATGTACATGTTACATGTAATGTAGCATGTATGGCAACATTAAAATAAAATTATTTATTCTAAGCCATCAGAATGAAAAGGAATACGGCAAAGTTCATTCTTTCTAATTCAACTCTTTGGACATGTTTTGGTTCAGGGGCCTCTTTTGGACAATTGTACATGTATGTATTGCATGTGCCTTTCTACAGAAACTATTAAGGGGTCAGTAAGTTTTGAAAAATCAATGTTCTGAAAATGAACCATAAGAAATCAGAATAAGGCTATCCGACTAAAATTCATTATTACTAGAATCAATGTATTTTTAAACCACTAAATCGTGATAGATTGATGATGAAAAACTTTCTGCATTATGATGAAATTATCAGCAGAGCTTATGTTAAAATGAAAGGAAAAAATAAAACAAGAGGCCCAAGGGCACATCGCTCACCTGAGCACAGCTGCTTCACTAAGAAGAGCAGTATTTTGGGGATTTAGAATGTTACCACTGTGGACTAAATCTACCTATGTCGGGTGGAGGCAATATTATCTGACCAACTTAATCTAACTCCATATCAGGAAGCTTTCGGTAATAACATCAACTCTTCTGGTTCAGAGGAAAGATTTTTAAAGAATTTTCTCTGTATATTAATCTGCATGTAATTTGAATCCCCTATGGGCCTCATCATACCCCGAGGGTCATGATTTGAACAAACTTGAATCTCCACTATATCAGGAGATTTCATATAAATTTCAGCTTTCGCTGGCCCAGTGGTTCTTGAGAAGAAAAGAATTTTTAAAGATTTTCTCTAATGTATCTGCATGTAAAACTTTGATCGCCGCTATTGGGGCCCCGGGGTTCAATACCCCCGTGGGTCATATTTGAAACAAACTTGAATCTCCTCTATATCAGGAAGCTTTTCATTATAAATTTCAGCTTTCCTGGCCCAGTGGTTCTTGAGAAAGATTTTTAAAGATTTTTCTCTAATAAATGCATATGTAAAACTTTGAATCCGCCTATTGGGGCCCCATAGTACCGTCCCGGGGGTCATGATTTGAACAAACTTGAATTCTCCTCTATATCAGGAAGCTTCGGCTCAGGTGAGCTAAAAAAAGTAAATGAAAACAGTAAATTCAAACAACGACAACAATGCAAAGATGGATGGGTTAGGGAGGGGGGGGGGGGGGGCATTACTGAAAGAACAATTAAATGTTTAATAATCATCAAACACCTACCTGTGGGTACTTAAACAACTATCGTAAATTAAAACCTAATTTCCATTGAAACAATTTATGCAATTTTAGAAAAATACAGTCGGACCCTCGTTTAATCTCGAACTCGATGACCAAGAAAAAAGTTCGAGCATCCGTTAGATTCGAGATACCGGGGTAGAAATACTAAGAAAATTAGTGGTTGGGACCTTCCAAATCAGTTCGAGCATAACCAGTGGTATTCGAGATATCAGCGTTCGAGATATCGAAGTTCGACTGTACTTGACAATATCAGCAACATTTGAAAAGACCAAGTCCTTCATATACATGTTCAATTCAACATATCTAAGTTTCTGTTTAGCACTCGATTGCTAACTGAAAACATTTTATTTTTGTTGAAAAACGCTCAATTACTCAACTGATTAACTCCAGAAACATGGAAGTTTTGGACACCTCCAGTGGGAGTTGGAGGGAATCCAGGTCTGGAGACTGTCCTGGAAGCCCCCCCCCCCCCACCCCACCCCACCCCCCCTTCCAAATAATATAGGATGGGTATCACAAAAAAAACTTTTTATCGTCTGACTGTTGTAATTTTTAAGTTTACGGAGATTGAACTGTGTTGCCTTATTTGCAAAACTATAATCACGTATCAGATCAGATTTAAAAAAAATGAAATGACTCACAACTTTTAATGTCAAGAAAAATAAAAAAATATGACTGACGAATATGTTTAATCTGCTGAGAATACCAGTTTTTCGTCCACCGAATCACGATATGTTATCGTGGGAACAAATTATCACGATATATCGATAAAACGTCTCATCCTTAACCAAATGTCAACCGCAATTTTAAGATTTAATATTGTAGATTTTCAGTACTCTCCATCTCACCTTGCAGACTCCTGTTGGATTCCCCCCATAACTTGAAGGAAAATAATTGGATCCGCTCGATCCTGTCCTGACAATAATGCACATCTACAGAAATGGCAATGAAGCATTGTTACAAAGTTTCAAGGCTATGTTGATGACTGTATAGACCCGTATAGAAGAAGTGTTTTCCAAGCTATTTTACAGCCCTTCACCCCTGTTGGACTCCACCAATAAACTTGAAGGAAATAATTTGGATCCTCCTGCCCTGAAAATATGCACACTCTACAAATGGCATGAAGCATTGGTTACAAAGTTTCAAGGCTATTTGATTAGACCGTATAGAGAAGTAGTGTTCCCAAGCTATTTTAACACGCCGTTCACCCTGTTGGATCCACCATAAACTTGAAAGAAATAATTGGATCCTCCTGCCCTGAAAATAATGCCACATCTACAAATGGCATGAAGCAAGTTGTAACAAAGTTTCAAGGCTATCTGATAGCTCTTGTAGAAGCGAGAAGCGTTCAAAAGCTTATTTTACACATCCACTCCTGTTGGATCCCCATAACTTTGAAAGGAAAATTATTGGACCTCTGTCCTGAACAATAGAGCATCTGCAAAATGGCAATAAAGCATTGTACATAAGTTTCAAGGCTATCTGATAAGCGGTGTAGGAGAAGCGTTCACAAGCTACATGTATATTACACTTTCCACCATCCAAGTTGGATCCACCAATAAAACTTGAAGGAAAAATACATGGATCCTCTTGTGCCCACATTAATGCACATCTACAAATGGCAAGGAAGCACTTTGTACTAAGTCTTTCAAGTCTATCTGATGACCGTTTAGGAGAAAAGCGGTTCAGGAGTTCACAAGCTACCGGTATATTACACACCCTCCATCTGTTAGATTCCACCTAACTTGAAGGAAAATATTATGGATCCTCCTGTCCTGAACAATATGTACAATCTGACAAATAGCAAGGAAGCTGTAAACAAAGTTTCAAGTCTATCTAATAAGCGGTTTTAGGAAGGAGAAGCATTCACGAGATTTTTGTGAACAGACCAGATGGCCAGAAAAGTACGAAAACAATATGTCTCCCCCTGGAAGAGGGATCGAGACATAAATAACTCTCATCAGCCATGTTGCAATAAGTAACACTCCCCTTGATTCCTGTTAGCTGACGATCTCAGTAGACAATGTACATGTAATATGTAAGTCCAAGTATGGTGTTTATTAAAAATCTCTCAATAATCCATAATATAACATGTGTTTGCTTCAACAAATCTATTGTATTGTGCATAAGTTGCACTTAGGCAAAGTAGAAATAATGATTTTTTGTTACAAAATGATGTGTTTAATACGTTAAACCAAATTTCTTCGACCTATATGGCTTCTCCTAGGATATGTATATCAAAACACAATGCCATGAACTTTATAAAACTGTATATTCAAAATTAAAGATTTCATTAATGGTTTCGTGATATCAACTATATGCTTTGGCGAGGCTGAAATTAACAAGGTGTGGTTGCTGACTAAATTTGTTTATATGTTCAATTGGACATATTTTTAGCAAATTTGGTTAACAGGGATATTTCAAAGCTGGCCATACAATATATCTAGTAAATGAAATCCAAGCAATTAATTAGTGCAGGAGATCAAGTTAACGACTACCACAGTTTGGGTTGGTTGGTTGGTTGGTTGTTGGGGGGGGGGGGAGACCCAAAAAACCTGTGTGAATGAGTAAAAACTTGTAGTAATAAAAAGAGCGGGTCAATAAAATTCAATTAAATCATGCAAGTAAACCTCTTCCTAACAAACAAACAAACAGAAACTATGTACTCTTATAACTTTAATGTGTTTCAATGAAAATGATCTGCGACAAGGCCACTGTGGTGATCCACCCCGCAAAATATTTGTAAAACTTCGGTCCGGTACGACACCTGTAAATAGAACGGTAAGACTATGGTTTACAAAACCACAGCCCATGACAGACGCCTTAAACAGAGGCCCATGGAACCACATCACTTCACCTGAGTGAACCTTGGGCCCTGCTGTTGTTCAGCAGTGGGTACTGGATTTTACGAATTTTCATTACTATATTCTTGATTCCTGTGAAAATTTTCATTCCCTATATTGTTGCCAAAAAGGATCAACAACATAACTGAAAAAATGATTCATATAACAGCAGGTAGCTTTAACTAATAATTGTATGGACCAACACCACCATGCTGGTTCTGGTTAAGGCCCAAAGGTACAAGGTCATACATCCTGTTATGCAAATGAAAAGATCTCGAAATAAGAAATCTAATAATTCAAACAAATGAAAAGCTCTTATTTAAATAGTTAGAAATATTGAACTATGTCACATTTCTTAAAACAAGATTGTGTTTGTGAAACAACTGTGACCAGACACAAGCACAATGGAAGAGGCTTGTTCAAAAGGAATTTGTGCATGTGAAATATGAAGGTCTGAGCAGAGTTATGGGCCAATTTGTTAGGCTCAAACTTCAAGATTAAGAGGTCAAAAATTCTTGGTGCCAGTGGAAAGGGTAATGCTCATAAAAAAATACACCGATGTGAAATAAGAAAGCCCTATCACTTACAGTACGCAATTTGAGACATTATGGCATGTTTAAAGTTTTTTGAAAAGTAGGTCAAACTTCAAGGTTCAAGAGTAAACAAGATGCCATGGGCCACATCGCTCACCTGAGTGACCTTGGCCTGGTTCAGCAGTGGTGATTTAAAAAGAATTTCCATCAAATCTTTATTCCTATGAACATTTTCACCCCATATTTGTTGCCAAAAGGATCAAATTAAAAATAACCTGAAAATAAACTCATAAACTAAGGTATGCCCTTAACACTAAATGACCAGCACAACGTTGCGGGTTCTGGTAAAGCCAAAGGTCACAGGGTCATATATCATGTTAAAAATGAAAAATCTTTCCCATAAAGAAATCCTATATACATATAATGAAAAGCATGTAATGCTAAATAGTTCAATAAAATAAATTGACTGTGTCAAATTATTTTTGTAATGACAATGGATCACCTTTGATGGGGGCCTGGTCCTTCAATTTGACAAACTTGAATTATTTCACCCAGGATGATAAATGTTAAATTTCCTTAAATGGACGACAGCTGGTTCTGAGAATCACATATTATGCAAAACTTTGAATCTGGCCCCTATTGGTGGGCCCCACCTACCCCAACCCGGGGGGGGGGGGGGGGGGGGGGGGGGTTGGTGGGTGGGGATGTGGGGGGGGGGGGGGGGTTTAAAAATGGATCCCCTTGGAAAATTCAAAATAATTTTGGAAAATTCCCCTTTACTTATACCATCAGGAAGCTTTTCAGAAAATATTGTTTCTTCTGGTTCAATGGTTCTTAGGAATACGACTTTTAAAGATTTTTCCCTAATTGGTGGCCCCATCGTACCCCCAGGGGTCATGAATTTGAACAAACTTTAATCTCCTCCTATATCAGGAAGCTTTCATATAAATTTCAGCTTTTCTTGCCCCAGTGGTTTCTTCAGAATTTTTAAATGACACAACACCCTATTTTTGAATTTTGTGATTAATCTCCCCTTTGAAGAGGGCAACAGTCCTTCATTGAACAACCTTGAATCCCCTTTGCCCAAGGATGATTGTACCAAGTTTGGTTGAATTTTGGCCCAGTGGTTTCTGGAGAAAAGTCGAAAATGTGAAAAAGTTTTACGAACAACAACAACAAATGAGCCGACGACAGGAAAACGGACAAATTTTTGATCAGAAGCTCAACTTGAGCCTTCATCTCAGGTGAGCTAAAAAAATATGGTACCAGTAGAAAGGGGCTTGTCATAAGGTATACATATGTGAAAATATAAAGTCCTATCACTTAGGCCAAATAAAATTGAAATTACGGTTTCTCAGGCGCCGCACGCATCTGGTTTTGCAGGTTGCCGCATTGCCGATTTTATCGAATTTTTTTCAATAAAATAAAAAAAGTTGGTAAGCGCTTAGCGTATCTGGGAAAAAATAAATCCGCATTCATTTTGAGTCTTTGTGACTTCCGAATCAAGGGCCAGGGTAAAGGTATATAACTTCCTACATGTCCCAAATTAATGAATTGTGTTCCGTATGTAATATCGGTCCAAATAAATCGTCTGCACTCGGCAAATGATCATGCCCTGACTCCAGTGCAATCTTCATATCGGAGAGCTCTACCTTTCGATTTTGACCGGTGCCGCTAATTGCCCATATTGACATCATGTCTAGTGATTCAGCGATTGTCAGTCGCCTTTACCATTGAAAAATCGTTGCTAAAATTAGCGAAAATATGATAAGGTATGACTTTAGTCAACTGAAAATCCTGATACCGATTGTTTGGTGCCATTTTATTGATTTTCAACCTTTCTTGGTTTTAATTTCCGGACACGGGCGATAACTTTAACTTTGTGTTTTAATTTCGCGGAACGGGTGATAACTCCTAACTTTGAATAGTGCACAATGGCTGACGATGAAGATATCTCTCCATATTCAAGGTGGGCAACGCGTTGTTGTGTGAAAGTATTCGGAAAAACAGAGGACGCACCTTACAAACCAGGGCATATATATATATGGATAAAAATATTTGTAAACTATGTAGAAACTACGACGTATAATGCAAATAAAGGTAGGCCTATAAACAATCAAGTTGCATACATGTACTCGAGTTCTTAGCATCGTTTGTTGAAATAAGTACCGGTGGTTAGTGGTCTAACCATACTACCCGTAATTTAAAAAACCCCAACACCCTTTGGTTGATACAGCGACGTTTTTAAAAAAAAATAAAATGGATCAGTACCAGCAGAGAGTGGTACACGAACTAAAGGTATCCGAACCCAGTTTCTGATTTCAACGTAAAGAAAATAAAATGATTGGCCTAGTTTTGTTATTTATTAACATGAAACTTCTAAACAAGTAACATCAGTCAATTTATCTGAACTGAAATAATAGATTGATTCTCAAATGTAATCTTGATTATGAAACCTATCATAAGATCCTCAGATTTTCAAAACACAACCATTATTATTAAAATCTTTCAAAAAAACCAAAGTTAAATTAATGTAGTTTGAATTAAATTAGGTACCCTTTTCTAAGGTACCCTATCATCAATACCTTTACTTTTTAATCATAGTTCATCAGAAACCTAATCAATATACAATGTACAATCAATATTGCCTGTGTTCAAAATGAAATCAGTTCAAGACAATTATATACATGTACAATTTACACAATTTGTTCTGCAGTCTCCCAGTCAGATTGACCAGGCCTCAAATGACTCAAATAAAGGAAGTCTTCAATTGCTTTTGATTCACTTAGATTAACTTTTTTTCCCCCCCAACAAAGTTCGGATTAAAAAAAATACCTCCTCATCTATTTTATGCCAATAAAAATGAAAAAAAATTGCCTCCCTCCCTCATCTGTTTTGGGAGAAAATTGGGCACTGAGAACCAGAGAATTAATTTTATGTGGCCTTACCTTTCAAAAGTTTGGCCATGTTAATGTTTTGAAAAGTAGATCGAAATTCAAGGTCAAGGTTCAGAAGGTCAAAATTTTTGGGTACCAGTAGAAAGGGCTTATCATTAAATAGGTTAGTAGACTTTGTAATGGGAAAAAATATGACGACCGAGTATTTGGCGCGTACACGGACCGGCTTAGCGAGGTCCGTTCGCGACAAAAACGAGGTCCGTCATATTTTTCCATAACAAAAGTCTATAACCTTTTTATTTATACTTTCCAATAACAAAATTTATTTTTAACACTTTTTTCCATTAGTTTACAAGCAAAAAGAGCTGAAAAACACGAAAAAAATTGAAACCTTAAAAAATTCTGTTGACGTTTTAACGTAAACGTCAAAAGAACGTGCTCTACTATGACGTCCACAATCAATTTCCCAATTTTGTTTAATTATGTACGGACAGCTTGCCGGGCTGAAAAGTTTCCGGGCAATATATCATGTGGATATTGGCCCGACAACATTCTAAAGGAAAAAAGAGGGATGAAATTTGAAAGTATATAATAATAAGAAATACACATGTGAAATATGAAAAGTCTATCAACTTACCAATTAAAAGGTTATGGTCAATGTTAAGTTTTTGAAAAGGTAGGTCAACTTCAAGGTCCAAGCGGTCAGAGAGGTCATAAAATTTTTGGTACCCAGTAGAAAGGACTTTGTGTCATTAGGTACACACATGTGTAATATGAAAGTCCTATCACTTGCCATTCAATAAAGTTTGGCCAATGTTAAAAGTTTTTCCTGCAGACAAAAGCAAACACGATTGGACAAACGGAACAGACCAAAATCTATATGCCCCCGAATCAAAGATTCTGGGGGCATAAAACAACAGGCAAAGTTTGGCCACGAGCTAAAATTTCAAATGTGTCCTACATCTTTTCAAAAGACTGAAAATAGGCAAATGGCAGCAATTTCACTGGTTGTTATAATAATAATATAGTTAGCCAGTATAGCCCTGCATTGGTCAAATAACTGTCTGATGTGTTTTCAATAGCAATTGTTGGAGCCATTTTTTCATACACTGATTTGACTGGCGAATTGGCTAATGTTGACTCTGAATCAAGACTATGGGCTCAGGGCGGGTGTGGCCGGTCAACAGGGTGATGCTATACCTTTCTAGGCACTGATCCCACCGCTGGTGTATCCAGGGGTCTGTGTTTGGCCCAAACTCTTGTTTTTATATTCTATTTGGGACTTGCGAGATTGATCACTGTTTTTTTTATCTTTGCCTTTACATCTTAGCAATGTTCCTTGCATGTCGTAAGAGGCGACCAAATGAGGTGGTGCTTCAGGTGAGACTTGGCAAAAACTGAGGTCCGCGTATCACGCAGGTGTGGCAACGATAAAGATTCCCCTCCCTGCTTATTTAGGGTGCCGTGTCACAGCAGGTGTGGACGATAAAGATCCTCCTGTCTCTTTTAGGTGCTGTGGTCCACAGCAGGTGTGGCCACGATAAAGAATCCCTCCCTGCTCAAAGCCTGAGTGCCAACACGGGCCTAAATTTTGCAAGGCCCTTCACCAGCAATGATGATGTCTCCGTATGAGTGAAAAATTCTCAAGTGGAACAATAGAAAGCATATATATTCATCAAATTAATGTCCTCACCTGTTTGTGAAGTCAGTGCTAGTGAGAACAAGAACTGTTGGTCCACCAAGTACTGAATAAAAAGTTGTCTTATAATGCATGATTGGATCAGATACGAAAGTTGTCAGTTTTGCGATATGACAAATATTCAGGATGAATCAATAATAATAATGACAGTTGTGAAGACTGTCTTCATTTTCAATTCATGGATGATGAATTGCAGCGCCTAGGGAACTACATGGCTGGGTTTTGCCTCCTTGGAGACTTATTATCAGTGTAAGAAAGGAGGGTCGTTGCTGAAGATGCTTCCTTTCCATGTATCAAAATATTAAATCAAATGATTGTGGCTGGCCTCTGCGACATTTTTGTTAGGAAGATGCCTAAAATTTCATTCACCCTTTGGAAAACTTGCCGAAGTCTAAGTGTATATATAGTGATTCAGTGTTTAGGACATTGTAAGAAAATACTGCAAAGAAAATGGGCGTTGGGGTCAATGTAAGCGTGGGTCATTGTCCCACAAGCTAATGCCTTGTTTTAGAAGTAAATGCTGTTTCATTGCATGTGCTTTAGATAATGGGTGATGAAAAAAATGCAAAAATGTATTTTAATACCTATAAAAAAAGGGTCACTTCATGCGCAAGGAAAACACCAACATGCTATAAGAGCTGAGTTTTGTGGTTTTGGGTAGGAGCTGGAACATGGGATAATTAGAGACAATCATGGGTCCTCGGAAGGACCAGGTAGATGGAGTGGGGATGTCGCGTCCAGGGACGCTACCTACGGATTGGATGTCATGGACCTCCGCAAAGATCATGGAAGCACCACAAACACGAGGGGTACGACTACGTCCAGGAAAATACGGGGGCGGGCTGGAGCTCTGTAAACAGCTGTACACCTCCTCCTAATGAAAGGTAGACTCGGGTGTATAGAACTGTAACCACCTCTCCTAATGAAGGTAAGACACGAGTGTGTATAGAACTGTACACCTCTCCTAATGAAGGTAAGACTCGGTGTATATATAGAACTGTACCCTCTCCTAATGAGGTAGACTCCGGGTGTATAGACTGTACATCTCTCCTAAATGAAGGTATAAGAACTGTACATCTCTCCTAATGAAAGGTAAGACACGGGTGTATCAGAACTTTACACCTGCTCCCTAATGAAGGTAACACTCGGGTGTGGGTATAGAACTGTAAGCACCTCTCTATGAAGGTAAGACTCGGGGTGTATAGAACTGTACACTCTCCTAATAAGGTAAAGACTCGGGTGTGTAATAGATACTGTAGCACCTCTCCTAAATGAAGGTCAGACCTCGGGTGTATATAGAACTGTAATCTTTCTAATTAAGGTAAGAACACGCAGTGTGTAGTAGACAACTGGTACACCATCTCCCTAATGAAGGTAAGACTCGGGTGTGTAT
>CAJDSM010042962.1:98-18342 GCA_903981925.1 Ostrea lurida | reverse complement strand
TGGCCACATCACATTTTTTCTAGTTATATCTTAGCAGTGCTAAGGGGAAGATGGCAACTACAAATTTCTATCGAGGTCAATTAACTCCAGTGACTTTGACCTCTAACCTTAATTATAAAAACGTGTATAGCTTCGGAATTTGGACTCATAGAGATGTTGGATTTTAAACCATGCTTTAAATTGGATGATGAGGCCTACAAACTAGTGTCAAAGTAACCTTGGTCTTTGACCGTGATCATAAAAATTGGATATTTTCAGAACATATGCACAGTTGTGCATAATCTAGGATGACTAAATAAAATAACTACACTACATATACTATGTCTAGACATCAGATGTTGTAAACACTGGGAATTCATTCTAGCTAAAAATACTTTTCGAAATGCAACGATGTATTTTAAGATGTGTTTTTCATGTTAGATGATGAGGGAGATGAAGTGAAGCTAGAATCAGACGAGGAGCCACCACATGAAGAGAAGAATGATATTTTTGAAGATTCAAAGCCTGTTGTAATGCCAGAACCAGTTATAACTCCTCCCATTAAAGAGGAAACGCCCAAACTTCCTGTTACCCAGAGCTCGGCAGCAGCAGCAGAACCAAAGGTGACAACTTCTAGGAAAAACACTGATGTAAGTACTTAATCAGATGTAAACATGTTGTAGGTAGTCATTGAAGGATGGTGTCATTCATTCAGTGTAGTATAGTGAAAGCTATCTAATCTGGCACCTGTGTAATGAAAAGGTGAAGATAACGAAGTGATCAATCTCTTAATTCCTATAAATGTAGATCCCTGGACATCAACACATACCCCTAGACATTGACACCTACCCCTGGATACAGAACCCTGGGCACCGACATGTACCCTTGGACAATCCATTTTTTTGGGGGGGAGGGAGGCATTTTGACCCTTAATTTTATTCTGAATTACATATTACACTGTTTATTCTGACACACTGCATGTTCTGACAATAATATGTCTCCCTCCATGTTATATTAGACAGGTTTCCCTGTAATACGTATTAAACTAACCGAAGCTGTAGGCTGAAGTGAACGTTTCTGTTCAATGTGTGTCTTTCATTTATCTTCGTCTTGCTATGTAACTTGATTACATGGTGTTAACTGATTCATTGTAGATACTGTGAAAGGAGACCACTAAACTTATATGTGAACTTTTGTGTTAATTTCTTTAAAAGAGGTAAAGTGTTAGATAATACTTAACACACACATACACATCCTCAACACCCCTGCCCCTGTGAACAATACAGCTATGTTCAATCTTAAGCAAATTACTTCATCTATTTAGTTTTACAGAAATATCTATATATAGGGTTCTTTGTGGTAAAAAGACGTGAATCTTTGAAGTTCTTTATGGTAAAAAGACATACCGCATGTACCCTATACTCTATATTTATAATTGTGATTCATTTAACAGCCACCTGAGCCCGAAAACCAATACAGCATTTCTATCAAAGTGGCAGAACCGCACAAAGTGGGGGACGGAATGGGGGCGTACATGGTGTACAAAGTCGACACCTAGATGTAGTGTAACAGAAGTCTCACAAATGGTAGTGTTACAAAGTCATCACAAGGGTAGGGTGTACAAAGTCATACAGAGGGTCAGTGTACAAAGTCATCACCAAGGTAGGTGTACAACGGCATCACCAAAGGGGATAGTGTAACAAGAAGTCTGCACCAAGGATGTGACGGAAAGTCATACGGTAGGGCCAGCATTTTTTAGCTTAGGTTTACCAGAACCCGCGCCGAGTTTTTGAATTTTTAGAAAAAAAATAAAATTTGAAAAACGGGATTTCTTTCTTTCTCGGGATGGTCAATTTGCATCGGGATCGAGATGATTTTGGAATTACGAACTCGTACTTCCGTGTTTATGACAACGATAATGTGTATGGTTTGTATCGATGAGAGTACCGTTTTCGAAACCTGTTTTGCCGTTCGGAGGACTACAACTTTCTGGCGACTTATTGTACATGCATGTTTGTGGCATACACGTTATTTCAAAACTGGATGGTGCGGATTGACCCCGATGTCAGATACAGGATCCGCGTAACAGATCACGCAATGCAGTTGGTAGATACCAGATGATATGCCATGGATTTCTGTCGCTTGCATTCTGGTGATTTAGTAGTACATTAATACACCACGGCACCAACAACCCATTCAGCATATGCATTTTATGGTTTCCGTAGGTGGCAGAACGTTAATGATGGCTGGGGCGCAGGTCCAAAGTAGTTCTGATAAATAAATGATCCCCCGTAAAGGCATCTGTAGAAAAAAATGTCCATTCTTAAAGAGTTTGCAATTACGGTATACGTATCATTATATAGTAACTCATATTCTGGGTCAATGGGCTTATCAAGATAAGTACTTCATTTTCAAAGCCCCTCGGAGACAAACTTACTCTTGGACTCAATTTAATGTGCTTTTCATGAGAACTTTCTGCAATTCTATTTAACCAATTATGGTGAGAATTCACAATTATGTGCTCTTTTGATTTATGAAGCATTGCTATTCGAAAATTGCGTCTTTTATTTATAGAACTGTCCAGATGTGCTTCCTTGTGGAAGTGAAGATGGCAAGACAGGATGCATGAAAAGATTAACAATAGTCCAAGTGTGTGCATCGTATTCGTAACCTGTTGTGTGGCTATGGCAAGGAGTGTTGAGAGCACAAAAGACCAGGTGACAATAAAATGTGACTTAATGGCAGAAAGTTGTAATGTATCAAAATTTGAATTTTTTTTTTTTTATTTCTTCCTACGGGATTTTTAATTCTGGGGTTGTAACACCTAAAAGATAAAAAAATGCTGCTATGTTACAAAGTCGATCCCAAGGGAGGGGTTTACAAGTCATCACCAGGTATTGTGTCAAGTTCATCAACCAAGGTAGTGTACAAGTATCACCAAGGTAGTGTACAAGTCTCACCAAGGAAGTAGGTGAAAGTCTACCAAGGTAGGTGTACAAAAGTCGATGACACCAAGGGTAGGTACAACATCACCAGACCGGTAGTGTACAAAAGTCAGTAGATGGAACGATGTGTGTATTCACCAATGGTAGATGTCAAAAGTCATCACCAATGGAGTGGTAGTGGTGTACAAGCTCACCAAGTAGGTGACCAAGTCATCCAAGGTAGGACCAGTCATCACCAGGTAGTGTACAAGTCATCACCAAAGGTAGTGACAAAGTCGAATCACCAAGTAGTGACAAGTCATCACCAGGTAGGTGTACAAAGTACATCACCAAGGTAGGTACAAAAGTCATCAACACAAGGTTGTGTACAAAGTCATCACCAAGGTAGTGTACAAAGTCATCACCAGGATAGGTGTACGTCAATCACCCTCCCAAGGTGGTAGTGTTACAAGGAGTCATCACCGCAAGGTGTGTACAAGTCATCACCATGGTAGCTGTACAAAGTCTCACCAAGGTAAAAGATGTACAAAGTCATCACCAAGGTAGGTTTGAGCTGCGTCTTTGATTAGTCTGTTTACTAATGAGGGTGTGCATGTTGTCATTATGAAGGTAGGTTGGAGCTGTGTCTTTATTATTTTCAGTCTGTTTATTGTCATATTAAGATACAATGAAACCTCGTTATCTCAAACTCTTCGAGATATTGATGTTAAAATACTTCAAGAAAATGTAGTTGGGACTTAATGTCCATGGTTCTGTAAAACGAGAATAATTTTCGTCTGCGCTAAAGGCGCTAATATAAATAGCTCG
Source organism: Ostrea lurida (assembly GCA_903981925.1). Lineage (NCBI taxonomy): Eukaryota > Metazoa > Mollusca > Bivalvia > Ostreida > Ostreidae > Ostrea > Ostrea lurida. The sequence goes on along the minus strand of CAJDSM010042962.1, from coordinate 14,611 downwards.
CAAAATATTCTAGTTTTACAGTATTTGAGATCTGTAGGTATGTACTTGATTTTAAATGAACATTTTCTTGAATTTCTGCAAATTCCATATAAATCCATCCTCCATAATGTAACTGCGTGTAGAACATATCTTGTGTGCGATCTCATTAAGTGTTGATCAAGGTATGATCAGTGATTTGAATGGTTGGAAAATTTGTCCTGTTGATATGAAATCTTTTTTCATGTCTCTTGATAATGAAAACAATCCATATATATATACATGTATGTTTGTGTGTGTGATTATACATCTATGTATAGGTATATTTATTTTGCTCATTTGTCACTGAATTGTTTGTATTTATGTAAAGCAGTGTACATGTGTTTCTTGCTACAGACTTCAATGCCGGTTTTCAAGAGTCCTGAGATGTGCGTGACCCGACGATTCAGCGACTTCCTGGGACTTTATAGTAAATTACACGAGAAACACACGAAAATGGGGCTCATCGTTCCTCCAGCTCCCGAGAAGAGTGTCATTGGTATTGAGATTGTTTATTTGATATGTCATTCACATGCATTTAAAAGCACTAAATTTGAAATATCCATGTGCTTGTAGATATTCATGTATATTGTTTATTGATACCGATACGTATTCATAAGTACACACCTCAGGCACTAAAAGCAAACAATGAAAGTCTTGCATGTAATTTAATAACAAATATTTATATTTTACATTCTATAATTTTCCAAACCAATATCTTGATGATGTCATCGAAGCTCATTATTATACATTTATATGACTGTTTAGCAAGGAGACATTTCACAACTATCGATTCGGGGTGTGCGGGTGAGGGAAGGAGTATGCCAAGTGTCTATGCAGAATGACAGATTTCTTCATTCATTATTTTAGGAATGACAAAAGTTAAAATGTCGAAGGAAGAATCTAACACAGCCGATTTTATACAACGAAGAAGAGCAGCATTGGAAAGGTTAGATCATGAAAGCTGTTTGATTAGGCCTAAAATATAAAGTGTTGAGTTTCCGCTAACCCGACCGACCCTAAATTATAGCCCCGACCCTAAAAATTTTATTGGAATTTTTATGAAAAAATTGTATTTTTTCTGAATAAAATATGTTCCTAGTTCATGATTTCTGTTTTAATAGTTATACTGTGTCAAGCATGTGAGCAACTTTGATAAATCATAATGTTTGTAACTCAAAACTTGAAAGTATAAAATTCATGAGGGATTCCATAATTAATGATAATAAATCATAATGAATCAGTTTGTGTAAGATGACTTTATTGTTTGAGTTTATTATATAATGTGTTCGCCTACTATTGAAAATAAAACTTGGAAATAAAATAAAATTTATTTCCTACCTACCTACCCTATTTTTTTTCTGGAATATGTTAGCGGAAACTCAACTATTTTTATTTTTGGCCTTACCTTTAGTATATAAATACCAAATACATACAGATCCGTGGAATGACTGAGAAACTGCATGTAGAAAGTTGATGACATTTATAAATCGATGATGAATAAGATAATCATGTTTTGGTTTCCAATGATCATGTTTTGGTTGATCATATTTTGGTTACAATGATCATATTTTGGTTTCCAATGATTATGCTTTGGTTTATAGTAATCGTGTTTTGGTTTCCAATGATCACATTTTGGTTTACAGTAATCATGTTTTGGTTTACAGTGATCATGTTTTGGTTACAATGATCTTGATTTGGTTTACAATGATCTTATTTTTGGTTTATAGTAATCATGTTTTGGTTTAGAATGATCATGCTTTGGTTTACAATGATGTTTTGGTTTATGTTTACCAATGATCATGTTTTGGTTTAGAATGATCATGCTTTGGTTTACAATGATAATGTTTTGGTTTACGTTTACCAATGATCATGTTTTGGTTTACAGTGATCATGTTTTGGTTTGCAATGATCATGTTTTGCATTTACAATGATCATGTTTTGGTTTCCAATAGATACCTAAACAGAACAGCCACTCATCCAGTCCTGCAGATTGATCCAGATTTCAGAGAATTCTTGGAGAGAGAGGGAGACCTTCCGAAGGCGACCAGCACTTCAGCTCTGAGTGGGGCAGGGGTACTGCGACTCTTCCATAAAGTGGGTGACGTAGTGGAGAAAATCTCCTTCCGGATGGATGAGTCTGATGAGGTATGGAGGAGAACCATTCGCAAGATACCTCTGGTTTTCTGTGTAACTGGTTAACATCGTAGCTGATTTTCCTTTCTTTAAGCATCGCCTCATACTGTTACTGAATTTTTAGGAGTCTCTTTTAAGTTAGTTATCCATTATGCAAAGTGTGTTGGCCATGTATGCACTTACACATGAATTCATTAAGGAACAAACTAATTACTTGCCCGTTCATATGATACATGTGTGAATGGTGTGCACAATACCTAGATATATAAAATGTAGATGATCCTCTTTTTCTTAGTAAGAATTAGGATGAAATGTGTGAAAATATTATTGTCTCATGACACTCAAAAATCACACCAGGAAACTGGAATACACTAGTCATTATGTCACTAATTAAATTAAAAGTTCGCAATGACCAAGGGATGTTAAACATGAACAAAATGATGCACAAAGACCAAAAGTTGAGCTAAAGTTAGCTTCCTTGAATTTGTTTTCACTGTTGTAAATTTCTCTCAATTTAAAAATTTTTTCTGATGAAATTTTATGTAGCTGATGCTTTATTTCTGTTCAATACTTCCTGGCAATCAATATCAGTGGGAGTCTGAGGTAATAGCTAGACTGGTGCATGAACTGTCTTTACTCCCCTGTAAGGGGGTGTTTGTTATTTGTAGAATGTAGCTGTTATCCAGTATACTAACTGTAACAGAGGGTTAGCAGCAACATCTGTCTCACGTGTTTTTACTTAAAAATTTATGGATATTGTATGTTCATGTATTACGTTTGTTATTTTGCGATGTCTTAGAATTTTATTCCGACATGTGATAGTTTCAGTTGTTTTTAGTGCAGCATTTTGGTGTTGTTTATTTTCATGGGAAACCTAAATTTTTCATTGTATTTTATCATCTTCTCGTTTGACTGATTTGGTCAATCATTCTTTATATCAGTTGCATCAGTGTGTGACACAGAATTTTAATTTTTGCATCGTCTAAATTAATTATCTCTCCCAAGCAGGCTCTGACATTGGTTTGGTTTGAAAGTCTGTCTCTCTCTTTCAGCATTTTTACAAAACATTTAATATATAGAATTGTAGAAAGAGGCTTCAAAATGATTAGATACACTGTGCTATTTAAAATAAATGATATGGTCAGTTATTTTCATTATCATGAATACAATGAATTTTAAATGAAATTTTTTATCACAGTTGCAGTTTTTTGAGATGATTCTATAGATTTAAGTCGACTACTTGTGGAATAGGTGTTGGTGGAGTAATGTTTGGTTTTAACGTGGATGAATTTCGTTGCAGTGGTTGAGTGATATTTCGTCTTAACGCGGATAAATTTTGTTGCAGTGGTTTGAGGAGAAGCATAACCAGGTAGAGAGTTTAGAGAATCACCTCCGAAGGCTTCACACCAGCATGGAGGCCCTGACACAGCACAGACGAGGTATGATTTAAAAGGAAGTTTATTTATTTATTTCAATGACACATTCATGGAACTACATAGATACATGTGTGTGTATTAGATCGGAGGACTGCAATTACAGCTGCTTCGTTACACAAGGGTGGTTATATTGATTTCTCACCATATCTGTTTGTTTGTCTGTTTGTTTGTCTGTCTGTTTGTCTGCCTGTTTGTTTGTCGCCGCTGTTGTCTGTCTTCCTGTTTGTCTGTCTGTGGTTTATTTCACACACATTCCCTGCAATATGCTGTAATACTGTTTGATGACTTACCACCATATATAAGTAGTGTTGTTATGATAGTCGCCAACTATAAAAAAATCGCCGCTGAAAGCAGCACTTGGCGACAATCTATTATAAATTTTGGACATCGATTGTCGCTGACTATTCCGGAAATAGTATAATTCACCGTAATGGTTTCAGTTTTTATATTATTAAGGGACTTAACTCTAATATTCTCATCACAATGACCAGCACTCGTACTTTCAGATGAATTATACTCTGAAGAGCTGTTACAACTATATGTGCTATCACTATATAAACTAAGCTTACATTTGCATTTAGAGGCACTGCGTTTGGTTTTTGTACTCTCAGGAGAGCATTTCATGCCCTGATAGGCAATTCATAATTCTTGTACCCTGTAATGGCGAGCATAGTCAAGTATCCTGATGTGGCAAAAATCTCGTGTCCAGAACTTCAAATAATTGATTTTATAATAGATTGTGTACTGCCGATTCAATTCGATAATCGATAGTAAATTTTGTCTGATTTTACAACACTACCAGATATGTAAACTCTGGACATTTTACTCACAAACTAACATTAGAGTGCTTTAGAATCACGCAACACATTGGTTACTTTTGACCTAATGATGTGTATTGTTATTTGTGTTATTTGTGTATTGTTATTTGTACAGGATCAAGGCTATTGTAGTCTGAAATTCTTGCTTTAGTCATGTTACCTACTCATTTGCTGACTTGTTCGAGTTCTAGTGCACACATTTTTTACACTCCTTGAATAAAAGAATTTTTTGTTATACTGTGGAATCATTTTTAATTCGTGGGGGCCAGTGTTCGTGAGTAACCAAAATTTTGTTGGTTTGTGTGGATGTAATTTCGTGGATAGTTGATAAATAATGTTAACAAGATAATATTTATAAAGATGTTTCAGGTATCAACAAATTAATTGAACAAATGACGATCTTTACATGTTTTGTAAAGCTGAGCAATATAACCGCCCAGTTTGTTTCTTTTGTAGAACTGAGCAATATAACCGCCCAGTTTGTTTGTTTTGTAAAACTGAGCAATATGACTGCCTAGTTTGTTTGTTTTTGTAAAGCTGAGCAATATGACCGCGAGTTGTGTTTTGTTAGAACTGAGCAATATGACCGCAGTTTGTGCTTTGTGAAACTGAGCAATTATGACCAGCCCAGTTTGTTTGTTTTGTAGAACTAGCAATATGAACGCCCAGTTTTTGTTTTGTAAACTGAGCAATATGACCGCCCAGTTTGCTAAGAGTGCAGCCATGTTGGGTACAGCAGAAGAACACACGGCCCTGTCTCGAGCTCTTTCACAACTCGCAGAAACTGAGGAACGAATTGAAACGGTGCATGCTGATCAGTCCGATCACGACTTCTTCATTATGGCAGAACTGTGCAAAGACTACGTAGCCCTTTTAGGAGGTGTTAAGGTAGGTTTTATCAAATTAGCTGTTAATTTTAGGAGTTGTTAAAGTTGACATCAACAAGCCATAGGTTGGTTTGATCAACTTGCAGATGATTCAGTAAAGAACGTCTCTTATGTTGGGAACACAAGGTTATTTAGTCAGTGATGTGTTGGTATTGTATTGCTTTCTGTGATTCCATGCATAGCTGTGCAGTGTGTGAACTTGATTTACAATGCAATGTGTTTCCAAGAAATCTTACTTATCAAATTATTGGATTTCTGTAAACATTGATAGTCAGTGGATTTTTTGTCAGTGGAACCTGTAGATTGTTTAACAACAATGATGGAATCTCTGGGATTGATTTGTCAGTAACTGGGGGGTTGTTTGTCAACATCATTGTGACCTGTGGGGTGTTTGTGGTTATGTTGACTGGGGGTGTTTGGTTGATGTGACCTGTGGGATGTTTGTCGTTGATGTGACCTGTGGAGTGTTTGTCATTGTTGATGTGACCTGTGGAGTGTTTGTCGTTGATGTGACATGTGGGTTGTTATTCAAAGTCGATCTGACCTGTGGGTTATTTGTCAACAGTAAAGTAGGTTATTGTAGCTGAATGGTTAGTCAATGTTGATTCAATAGTAGCTATGGGTTGTCCATCAATGTTGATACAGCTATGTGTATTTAAGAGATTGTTTCACATCATTCTCTTTTACAGGAAGTATTTCATGAGCGTGTGAAATGTTACAAATCTTGGAAAGAGGCTGAAGCTACGCTGACAAAAAAACGGGAGAACAAAGCGAAACTGGAGATCGCTCGCAAGATGGACAAAGTTCCGCAGGCTCAGGATGAGATTTCAGAGGTAGGTACTATAAATAGACAAAATCCCTACAGGCTCAAGAAGAGATAATAGAGGTATGTTCTATAAATATTGAAACAAAATCCTACAGGCTCAGGATGAAATAACAGGTATGTTCTATAAATAGACAAAATCCTATAGCCTCAGGATGAGACAATAGAGGTACACAGTGATTAGACAAAGTCCTACAGGGTACAGTAAATGGTCGAAGTTAACAAGAGGAAGAGGTTGAGATGCCATACATGTACATTTTAGGCAACCAAAAGGGTTCTTTTCATTTGAAAACCTTTTGTATTATTTTATGCATGACAGCCATAATGTTATGCAATAAATATGTAATGGAAACAAAGATACCACATGTAGCACAAAACTGATTTTGTTAAAGAAACGTTTAATTTTATTCTTTGTACAGTGGGAACAGAAAGTGGACAAAGGAAAGGATGAATTTGACAAAATTTCTAAAGCCATAAGGAAAGAGGTTGCTAGGTTTGATAAATACCGAGTAGAGGATTTTAAAGACAGCGTTGTCTTGTACTTGGAGCAGATGATGGAAAACCAGCAAAGGGTAGGTATTGTGTCACTGTCATTAACAGAGAACCAGCAAACAGAGAACCAGCAAACTGCCTCACTGTCATTAGGGCTTTCATGGCTTCTTATCTGCTGGGGAGTGCAGAAAAGTTTTCAATTGATAAAAGCTTTTTCCCTTTTTTTAATCCCGAAAATTTTATAGAAATCATTTTCTCAATTGTGATCGTTTTCTTAATTGTAATAATAAGCCCCGTGGGGTTCCGGGTTAGAATAAGTCCCTAGTACCCCCTTGCTTGTCATAAGAGTCGACTAAATGGTGCGGTCCTTCAGTTGAGACCGCAAAAACTGAGGCCCTGTGTCACAGCAGGTGTGGCACGATAAAGATCCCTCACTGCTCAAAGGCCATGAGTGCCGAGCATAGACTTAAATTTTGCAGCCGTTCACCAGCAAAGGTATTGTCTCCATATGAGTGAAGGGTCCTCGAGCGGGGCATAAAACAATGAATAATCAATCAATCAATTGTAATGAAATGGTACAAGATAAATTGTGCATTTATTGAAATTGTATTCTCTGAAATTAACACACCGACAAATTCTGCAGTCTGAACTAAGGCCAACCCTTGCTATTTTGCTGGGTTAGCAATAATAACACAAAAACAGAGTGTACCTACTAATGCAGTTAAATAATTGAGTACCTGCTAGCACAGTAAAATAGTAGTACCTACTAACGCAGATTGACCAATACTGTGGCTGCAGAATTGCCTAATTTGAGGGGATCGAATTTTGAAAGAATTTTCGAGATGTAGGAGTTGTCATTCTTAGTTATTCTGAGTTTGAATCTGTGTGAAAGCCCGGTCTGCATCACAAAAACATCGAAAACCGAACTCAAGAAAAATTAGAGATTTTAAAGCAAAGCTGATCATACAACCCTTTATTCTGATACATATCTATATTTTACAGATTATGAAATGTTGGGAAGCCTTCTTACCGGAAGCCAAGGCCATTGCATAGCTAGATCCCAATCCAGGTCGACCCAGGATTATTTTATTTAATTAACGATGATGCTTGATTTTGATACTGAGATTATGAGAGTGCAGGCATGTACATGTATTTTTGGAGTGTGGGAACAAGTTTGATGAGACAGTCATGTGCAATAAGAACACCTTAAACTGGCTTAGAAAGACATAATATTCCGTAATTGTGAAGACTTTGTCCAAATGGTGATGAGATGGGGCGCTACATACATTCCACTGGTAATTGCAGTGGTCCACTGTAGTCTATTGCAACACAAATTTTATGTAAAATAAACTGTTACCTATTAATAATATATATTTTCTGCTTTTTTGTTATGAGTTGACAACAGTGTTTTTCACGAAAGAAGTTGCAAACTTTAATAGTAAGTGGAATGTCATTTTACAAGTGGATGCATTTTATGGAGCAATGCTGTGCATTATACCCTTTGGCTGGTGCCTTGTAATCTCTTTGTCCATTTGTCATTTAGCACTTTCTATGACACATGATAACTTAATTAGCAACACTTGCTACAAACTTTTTTTGTTCAAAATGAAAACCAAATTTATGTATTTTCAAAGTATAATGTGTACAATTTGTCGTAACCAACCACACACACAATGGTAGAGACTTTCCTTTATAAACCGGAAATGACGAATCTTGAAATGGTTCAGATAGTGACTCGCTATACCTGAAGTACTGGACGGGAAAAGTGTAAGCCCGGAGTAAGTGATCCCCTCTTGCACTGACCTCAGTTTTCATCGTAACTCCAGATCTGGCTTCATACCAAAAGCATTGTGTCTTGAAGTTGAGATGTGAAGTTTGCTTTCAAGTTTCAATCAATAATAAATGCAGTCTCTCCGTCATTAGAGCGTTCGATTCGTCATAGGGGTGGGGACGTAGGTTGGTGTCTATTGTACCTTGACCATGTAAGTATTCGATGTTACATGTCTCTGGTGTTAGCACTGCTCCTTCGCTATCTAATACTTGGGATTCAGAAGCTACAAGTCACCAGTGTTCCGTGTCACGACATGGCCTGTCGTTAGTCCTATAAAGAACACTCGCAGAGGGATATTTCGATGCAACCCGTGTCTTTATCAAGAGACATAAATTACATAAAAGCACTTCATACTATATAAAAAAAGACATCAATACCGGTAGTCTACATCGTTCAAAAACACCAGAAAACAACTAAAAAGCAGCATGTAGACTTTTAAGAATACTAAGACGTGTCGGAAAATTTGAGGTTTAAAATAACCATAAGTTTTGCCGCCATTAAATGCTTGTATAAATTATTATTTGGCTTAATACTGTCTAAGGACGTTGTTCCACCCTAACTGCGGAGAATGAACCAGTTGGTGGCGGTACCTATACAGTTCGTCCCATGCATGTTTGATACCAGAAGGTTTTGCAGAACATTACTTGGTAGACGAACAGTATGTGGTCTGTCGTCATGATTGAATACTGTTCCGGGATTCTACATTTGGCTGTATGACTTCATCAATATACCTTTGAGCTGTCAAAGTACCCTGTATGTAAACCATTGCTGCCCTGTCTGTATAGGATCAAAACAATGGGCGCACGGTGGGTGTGACCGTTCGACAGGGGATACTTGCTCCTCCTAGGCACCTGATCCCACCTCTGGTGTGTCCAGGGGTCCGTGTTTGCCCAACTCTTGTTTCTGTAAATCTATTTGGACTTACGAGATTGATCACTGTTCGTTATCTTTGCTTTTACATATTGCTGTCTACTACCCTCTTAAAGTCTGTCAGCCTCCTAGACGCAATCGTTCATTTTGCCGCCTAGATACACTCTTGAGTCTTCCATTAGGCCTCTGCATTAAAAATCTTAACCAAACTGTCAGCCAGTGTTGCCAATTTCAATTACTTTATTCTCTTTACAAATAGTACAAAGGTATTGAGACGATATACACAAGTATTAACAATATGTACAAACTGAAGCAATACTATACTAGTATACAAAGCCATAATGGAGGGGATAGAGTTTGATGAATAACTTTAAAAAAATTACTTAATTTTCTTAAATTGACAATATTATCAATTGAAAATTGATTTGACCATTATTACATTTGGCGCTGACCTTTTCTTCCACCTAATACATTGATTCCTAATCATATAAAATCTACTACATTTAAATAGATAGTGGTATTCATCACCAATCTCATTTTCATTACATAAAATACATTTTTTTTTTGGTGATTTTTCTATGCCATACCATCTACCCACTTCGATAGGTAATCTATTATTACATGTACGTTTACACATGGTTATTCTTTCTGAAAGATCAAGCATATCAAGGTAATTTTCAAAACAAAACTTATCTTTTATTATACGATAGAAAACTCCTTTGGATGAATTGAATACATTACTATGCCAATTTTGTTCAAACTGATCACAAATGCGGCGGCCACACTCTATTGAGTCCGATACCACCGATGTCGGTTCTGGCGATGCTGCGGAATCAGAGCAATTCCACAGGTCTGTGCGCTCTAATCCCAGCATCCTTATAATCGACTGCAAACAATCTGGTCTGAATTTCTGGGAATTCCTGGAATGCCAAATGCCCTAGATGACGCTGTTGTAAATTATCAATGAAGATGTGGATGAAGCGATCTTGTGCCCTGTCAATGCGTCCTCGATATATATGCGCTGCACAAATTTCAATATCGGTACATGAAGGAATAACATTGGTGTACATATGCCGTCTGCTCTTTGTGAATAGTTTGTTTGTACGTTTGCTTGGACAAGATATGTAATGTCCTCGTTGATTTTCAACTTTTGTACAAAAGTGAACGACGAATTTTGCTGGTTCATAAGCAAATTGATACTATACATGTACCTATGCGTTAATAAATTGAGGCGACTGTGGGCAGCTGAATATTTTAAAAATCTTGAACTAATAATAATGATTAATACCCGTAGAGTAGGGATGTCAAACATACAAACGGAGTTTCCCTGGTGTCCACAGTTTAATCAAAATGGGAAAATGTGGGATAAAGGTGCATTGTTAGTTGAGCCTTACCAGCAATACTTTAAATTCCCATATGATATTTCAATAATCTGGTTTAAAATGCAGAACAAGACGTACGCGACTTTACATGGCTCTAAATTAGATCGATGAAAACCCTGACTATCCAGTCTATTTTGTGAAGAAGAAACAAGAAAGAAAATACATGTAACATTAAATATATACACTGATACAGGCAATATGATACCTAACGGTTTAGTATTTACTCCATTGAATCGTTTGTATACTGTGTGAATAGATACCACTATAAGAAATCTCTTTAACTGTGACACTGTCTAGTGAACCTATCAGAAGTGATAGGATCTCCAGTAGAGGTGTCTTCTTTCCGACCCGTTTATTGCGCTCTACATAAATGTCGGTACTTTTGCACTTTGAATTTGTGGAGGTTCAGGCTTCAAGGCTTCGACCATGGTTGGCTGGTTGTATATTGGTTAACATTCACTTAGAAAAGCCACCATTACCAGTGTTACGTACGTAATTCTAATGTCGTTTGATTGGACAAAATTAAAGCTTTAAAAATTAAGGAGAATTGACACATCAATAAATCCGAAAACATACGCGCTTGAAAAGTACGGAAACTATTGAAAATTTTGAAGTTTTTTAATATATGGTGAACGAACTGAAATTATAAAAAAAACCCATTCTTATTGAAGAATTTATCAATGTGGAAACTCTGGAAATTACTCACAAACTTAACATAAAAGTACTTTTTACTTTTATTCAGTTCGTGAGTAAAATGTCCAGAGTTTACACATCGATAAATTCTTCAATAAGAATGAGATTCTTCTTTCTGTTCTGTTTTTTAAAAAAAAGGAAATTCATTATCAAGTGAAAATCTTAAGTGTACCTTACCCTTTGTCCGATTTAGGGAAAGCCTAGTTTGAATAATTAATATTATCCTAATCAGAATCGTGTTCTTTAGCAGAAAATCACTGTATTTACCTAGAGATTCCATTTGGAAATTGGATTTTCTTTCGTGGCCCCATCCTGCTTGATCATAAATATTATGGATTTTGAATTTACACAAATTACGTTCATACACATATTCATGCGATATTCTGGAGCATTCTTAAATATTCCTCTTATAAATTTTGAACAACCCCTTATCATGGCCCCATGCTGACCACGAGGACAAATCCCATTCACAAACTACTGTACATGCAATTTAAAGAAGTTTCCCTTATAGCAATATTCTGTAAGGCTTAGAAAATCTATAATGCTCATCCAAGTCTGAGATAGCCGCTGATAACAGTCAAAATTACCAGTTTGTACATATTGGAAAAAAAAAGTTTCATTCTGTATATAGTTACATGTACATGGGCGTACCGTAGGAGCCGGGGGTGGAGTAGACCCCCCCCCCCCCCCCACACACCCACTTTTGAAAGGGGGGGGGGACAAAACTGTTTTTGTCAAGTATTTTTCAAGCTATAATGAATCATGCACTAGTCTAGTAGTTACAGAACAGTGTCTATGTGCTTTTCCCCCCTTCCTTTTTGCTTGACACATTTAGACGTTTTGTCCCCCCACATTAAAAAACAGTCATACGCCTATGATGTATTCCATATTTAACTGAGCATTAAAAAAATCCACCGGTGTAAGATTAAAATCATGATTTTTATGTTCATTGAAAAAAGGTTAACGCGAATTAATTATCAAGGGGGAACTGAGAGAGAGAGAGAGAGAGAGAGAGAGAGAGAGAGAGAGAGAGAGAGAGAGAGAGAGAGAGAGAGAGAGATTTTATTTCTCAAGTTTCCGACGGCAGACTCCAGTATGGAAGAAGTTCACATGCTGAAAGGAAAATGAGAGATAGAAAAACCAAAACCCACAATGCTTGATGTAGAATTTCCCCCGTAGAATAAAAAAGTGAAGGTCACGTGAACATATACTTGTATTGAAAAAATAGCTTTATACACCATAATCTGACGACTAATAAGACCAGAAAAAATAAGAGACCCTGGGATCTGCCTCACGATGAAAGAACGCCACAAGGTTTTGTTATGTGGTTATTGAAAAGATCAACAAGAGATGGGATTAAAAAGAAATAACAGTGTTTTTAAATTCTTTGACACTTCCTTTAATATTGGAGAATATTGATAGAATGTTAGTTCTATGGGATGACTTGGATAAATATCTGATAAAAAAAAATTCATTTTGATAAAGCATAAAAAATCTACTTGGCATCAACACTACAGGGAACATGTGCACCAAATGAAGTTTGATCATCTCGGCCTATTAATTAGTACCAGTTTTCCCTTGAAAGTATGCGAGATGCGTGTGTGTTGTTTTGTTTTTTATATATACAGTCTGGGGGGTTTTCAGTATTTTTCACCTGATCATTTGTTAAACAATCACGATTTTCTACTGACTGCTGAAAAGTTGGTGATAATATTCGTGATTTGTAAACAGAACCGACTGATAAAATGTCACATTTATTAGTACGATTTAAAACATCGACACCTTCTTCCGGGTCCAAGCTATAATAGATCACTGCACCTGAATAGTTTCTTTACAATGCAAAAAAGGTTTGTTGATTGCATTATCTGATACTGTTCCTGTAATACGCAGTCATAAAGGACTATATTAAAACATTCTGTACACTTTTATCGTGTATAAATTATTTAGTGGTTTAAAATGGTCAAGCAACCTTTCTTTGAAAAACCCTCACATGAAAGTCTGAAATGAAGAACTTTGAACAGCGGTGTCATTTGGTGTTGGAATCTAAGTAAACTCGATAACTAGTATACTTGGCTGTGGAAATATGGGGCGGGATATCTCCTGTTGTGGGACATGATATGTGCGGGGGATTTCCTGTTGAGGTCGGGACCAGTTTTGAAAATTTCTCAACACAAGACCTAGAGTAAGCGAATCTGACACTTGGCTTGCGCAATCAGTTCAATCATTCACAAGTGAGCAGCTAGTACAGTCTATTAATTCACAAGTTCAGCCCAACATTTTATATATAGGTATTTTATTGATTTCAAGATTTTCACGTAAAGTTAAATATGTTCAAATATGGTAGAAGAACATTGCAATATAAAATGACAAAGTAACAATGTACTTTAACACGTAAGTCATAATACGTCCGAAAAAACATACTACAAATCTAGTGTAGGGCAACACGGACCTCCGACAATAGCGAGGCAGGATCAGGTTGCCATGGAGGAGAAAGCATCCTCTGCCGACCGGTCACACCCTCCGTGAGCCCGTAGTCGAAATAAAGTAAACGGGGTTACTGTCGTCAAATCTAGTACGAAAAGACAGTCTAACAAAGGGTATGAAACAAATCAATCAACATATGACTTAGTGATAACAAGGTCATTATAGCGACCGTAGAATTTGCGAAATGATGACTTTAAACGAGATTCGCTATACCCTGCAACATCAACTTTTTGGTTAGTAGTTGGCCTCGCTTTAAAAATCATTATACGCATGGCATGCCCTTGCGTATCGAATCAACTGAGAGACATACACACCATAAGCAGGTGATAGTGGTACATTACTATATACATAGAAAGGAAAGTTGATGATTGCAAAGTCAAAGTCATCACGTTTATCATATAATGTAGTTGTCAGTTTGCCATTAGAGTCAATATTAAGTAAAATATCCAAATATGAAGCAGATCTCTCAGATTCTGTGGTGTCTCTTTATTTCGAGTTCGACGTCAGGATATATTCAAATGGATATAAATAGAAATAAAAAATGAAATTCAGTTCTATTTTAAGTTTTTAACCATTACATTCAGACACTCCAATTCAGTTCTATGTTAGCCCTAAATTTCAGAGACTAGAAATTCAGTTCTATTTT
>CAJDSM010042961.1:0-20354 GCA_903981925.1 Ostrea lurida | reverse complement strand
GAGTTGGTGCTATCTAACTTACCAGTGTGGAGTTGTGCTATCTATAACTACGAGTGTGGAGTTGGTGCTATCTATAACTTACCAGTGTGGAGTTGGTGCTATCTAACTTACGAGTGTGGAGTTGGTACTATCTAACTTACGAGTGTGGAGTTGGTGCTATCTATAACTTACGAGTGTGGAGTTGGTGCTATCTAAACTTACGAGTGTGGAGTTGGTGCTATCTAACTTACGAGTGTGGAGTTGGTGCTATCTATACTTACGAGTGTGGAGTTGGTGCTATCTATAACTTACGAGTGTGGAGCTTGGTGCTATCTAACTTACCAGTGTGGAGTTGGTGCTATCTATAACTTACGAGTGTGGAGTTGGTGCTATCTAACTTACGAGTGTGGAGTTGGTGCTATCTATAACTTACGAGTGTGGAGTTGGTGCTATCTAACTTACCAGTGGAGTTGGTGTCTATCTATAACTTACGAGTGTGGAGTTGGTGCTATCTATAACTTACGAGTGTGGAGTTGGTGCTATCTAACTTACGGTGTGGAGTTGGTGCTATCTAACTTACGAGTGTGGGTTGGTGCTATCTATAACTTACGAGTGTGGAGTTGGTGCTATCTAACTTACGAGTGTGGAGTTGGTGCTATCTAACTTACGAGTGTGGATTGATGCTATCTAACTTACGAGTGTGGAGTTGGTGCTATCTAACTTACGAGTGTGAGTGTGCTATAAACTTACCAGTGTGGAGTTGGTGCTATCTAACTTACGAGTGTGGAGTGATGCTATCTATAACTTACGAGTGTGGAGTTGGTGCTATCTATAAAACTACCAGTGTGGAGTTGGTGCTATCTAACTTACGAGTGTGGCAGTTGATGCTCATCTATAACTTACGAGTGTGGAGTTGGTGCTATCGGGCCAGAAAGCCTCGGGGATTGGCCAGTGCCCCACGGAGTAGCCTTTCTGAGCCGAGCGCGGGACGTAGATCAGGCGCCGACAGTTGTGCCAGCTGTTGCTGGGCAGGATCTGACCGGTCAGTCCAATCATTGGAGAGCTGGCCTTCTTCTCCTCCTCCACCTCCACCTTGATCGGCATGTTAATGTCCTGGTTTTCTACAAACAAACAAAATAAATAAACAAATAAACGACATTTGTTGATGGTTTTCTACAAAATGGTGAGATTCAAAATAAAAAACAGTCCATTCTGATTTGATACTATTTTTTTTCCCTATTGAATAGGTACATGTACTATTCCCATACAAAGGAGAAAAAAACACTTGCACAGGTAGATGAAAAATAAAATTTAGACACATTGATTGATTGATTATTTACTGTTTTACGTCCCACTCGAGAATATTTCACTCATATGGAGACATCACCATTGCCGGTGAAGGGCTGCAAAATTTAGGCCTATGCTCGGCACTCAGGGCCTTTGAGCAGGGAGGGATCTTTTTCGTGCCACACCTGCGGTGACACGGGACCTCGTTTTTTTTCCGGTCTCATCCGAATGACCGCCCCATATAGTCGCCTCTTACGACACGCAAGGGAATGCTGGGGACCTATACTAACCAGGATTTTAGACACAGACTACATGGATATAACATTGTAACAAACAGGAAGAGGAGAATCTAAAAATGCCACGACTTTTCCTTTGGCACATACCTATGAACTAAACAATAATGGTTTCTACCAACCTTTACTATTTCCATTGGTGTCTAGTCCGTTCTCAATTTTGATCTCAATGGGGGGTGGATCCGGCCCGATCTTCTCGAAGTTGATCACCACCCCTCCCTGAACTTTCTGCACTAGACTTTCCAATGCCCCATTCAGCATCTTCTGGGTGTGGACAGCATAGGAACGACCTGTGACATACACGCATTCAAATCCTCACATAATGGTGGAATTATATCCAACAGTATTCTAAATACAGCAGGCTGTGAAGACAGCCAGTGGGGATACTGTAAAAGTGGTTATTTACGCTGGGGGTTAAGTACGCATTTTTCCATGTCCAACATTACGCGTGGACAGCATAGGAACGACCTGTAGCATACACACACAGTCAAATCCTCACATAATGGTAGAATTATGTTTAATAGTATTCTGCTAGCTTATCAGTCAACACAAAACCTATTCAGCTCTGTCATACTTGTACTCAATGTGTTCCTTGATCTTCGTGTCCATCATGATCATCGTGTCATATGTAAAGCTGACAGATTCCAGTCTTCAGTTTTACAATGTGCTATTTACCCATTAGTGTAAGGCCAAAAAAAAAATAAAAATATGTGAGTTTACTGTCATCCGACCGACTCTTATTTTTTCAGCCCTACCCTAACATTTTTTATTGGAAAATTTTGAAATTTCCAAAAATTTTGTCTTCCTCCAAAGCCAAACTGATTTTTACCCTGCTTTTGCACACGATATCAAACATCTAAAGTAGTTGACAGGCTGTTTAAAACTGCAAACATACAATAATTACACAAATGACATACACAAACATCAAACATCCTAAATATCAACCAAAAAAAAATAAAAAAATTCCGACCTACCGACCCTATTTTTTTTCCAGCAAGTGACAGTAAACACACATATTTTTTTTTTTGGCCTAATACCAATCCTGTATATCATAATACCAATCCTGTATAGCATAATACCAATCCTGTATATCACGTAATACCAATCCTGTATATCACGTACCTCCTGTGACATCACACATGGCATCCAGTGGATGATTCTCTGCCGAGGGAATGTATGTATTGGTTGTCATGTCAACGGGAATGTTGCCTGGCAACCTCAGCACCAGCCCGAATATCCTCTGGTCCCATCTGAATGGTTCCTTGGTTAACTCTGATCCCGGGACAACTGAGTTCATGGGCAAATTGATCTACAAAGATTACAATAGTGGATTCTCCCATAAATATACATGTATTAGTACTATTACAGACGGTGCATTGGTAACTGAGCATTTTACAAAAAAACATGTCCAAATCCTTTTGAACTAATATTTGAAAACTCAGGTGACCTCATGTCTTATCGATTAGAGGTAAATTCCAATATTGGGGATGTTTCAATGCCGAATTTTTTCATGTATGAAAAATCACATACTGTACATATATACATGTATAACTATTGATTTTTGTAACTTCTGCATCATTTTGCACATAATGCTTCAAATTACGTGACAGGCATCACGTCAGACAGTCAATTAATTCTGTATTATTTTATGTCAGACAGTCAATGTAATTCTGTATTATTTATGTCAGACAGTCAAATATTATTCTGTATATTTATGTCAGACAGTCAATATAATTCTGTATTATTTATGTCAGACATCAATATAATTCTGTATTACTTATGCAGACAGTCAATATAATTCTGTATTATTTATGGAATTTATCATCACTGTTGGCCATCTTCACATTTTATGTTCTATGTTTTTATATTATGCAGAATTCTGAAAAGATTTGACTTAATGACAAACACATCAACACACTATCCATTATTTCCCTTATCAAGACACCATTTTTAAAAACTCCATGGAAAACGTTTTGGAAATATTTGTGAAGGGAAACTGCTTGAATAAGGTAGCATTTTTATGTATGAAAAACACTGAACATCATTAGTACAGTTATACAAATCGCCAACTCAGTACCTCTGGTTGTACACCGTTCATCGTGGTCAACTTTCCTCCGTCAGTAATGACAATAATCACAGCTGGCTCAAGGTAAAATGGACACCGCCCCTAACAAAGATAAATTACAACATTTCTCGTCATCAAAAATATGATTATTGCTCCTAACAAAGATAAAATAACATTTTTCATCATCAAAAACTGTTATCTTGGAAATTTGAAGTCCAAAAACTGTTATAAAACTTGACTCGCAATAATTTTTAACTTCAAATAGCAACCAAACCACCCAATAGAAACTGAATCAGACTGAAATATGAGTCTCGATGTCACCACTTTAAATTTTGAATCCATACCCCCCCCCCCCCTTTTTAAAAATTATTATTATTACCTGTCCATAGGTGTCAATACCAGTCTGCATCCTGTTAATGTTGAGAAGATCGAACGCGTGCTTCAGTGCGGGTCCCATCAAGGTCAGCCCCTGAGTCTGTAGATTCTTCAGCTCATTCACAAACGTGGCATGACTCTCCTTCCAACCGGCCTGTGTAGCAAAGGTCAAGGACATCTTTATCATACGATTAATCACTTGTGTGAAAAGCACTGTGGCATTTAGAAACCAGATTTTACTACTGCAGCTAAAAAGCAAGTAGTAGAAAGTCACTGGGCTCAGGTCTTTGACTAGACAATTCTAACACGAGAACAATCAATTTCCCTGAATTTTATACACAGATTTAATTCTTATTTATCATCTATACATTGTATTTTAGAGAAGGTCTCAACCGTATGCCAATAATAATTTAAATCGTATTTCTCAGTACAATATCTGGGTCATTATCATATTTCTGTGTCCCTGTATGATATCTGGGTCATTGTCTACTTCTGTGTCTCTGTATGATATCTGGGTCATTGTCTACTTCTGTGTCTCTGTACATATCTGGGTCATTGTCTACTTCCGTGTCTCTGTACATATCTGGGTCATTATTGTCTAATCTGTGTCTCTGTACAATATCTGGTCATTGTCTACTCCTGTCTCTGTACAATATCTGGGTCATTGTCTACTTCTGTCTCTGTATGATTCTGGGTCATTGTCTACTTCTGTGTCTCTGTACGATATCTGGGTCATTGTCTACTTCTGTGTCTCTGATATGATATCTGGGTCATTGTCTACTTCTGTGTCTCTGTACGATATCTGGGTCATTGTCACTTCTGTGTTCTCTGTATGATATCTGGGTCACTGTCTACTTCTGTGTCTCTGTATGATATCTGGGTCATTGTCTACTTCTGTGTCTCTGTATGATTTCTGGGTCATGTCTACTTCTGTGTCTGTATGATATCTGGGTTATTATTGTCTACTTCTGTCTCTGTACAAATCTTGGGTCTTTGTCTACTTCTGTCTCTGTACAATAATCTGGGTCATTGTCTACTTCTGTGTCTCTGTATGATATCTGGGTCATTGTCTACTTCTGTGGTCTGTAAGATATCTGGGTTATTATTGTCTACTTCTGTCTCTGTACAATATCTGGGTCATTGTCTACTTCTGTCTCTGTACGATATCTGGGTCATTATCTACTTCTATGTCCCTGTATGATATCTGGGTCATTGTCTACTTCTGTCTCTGTACGATATCTGGGTCACTGTCTCTTCTGGTCTCTGTATGATATCTGGGTCATTGTCTACTTGTGTCTCTGTATGATATCTGGGTCACTGTCTACTTCTGTGTCTCTGTATGATATCTGGGTCATTGTCTACTTCTGTCTCTGTACGATATCTGGGTCATTGTCTACTTCTGTCTCTGTACATATCTGGGTCATTGTCTACTTCTGTCTCTGTATGATATCTGGGTCATTGTCTACTTCTGTGTCTCTGTATGATATCTGGGTCACTGTCTACTTCTGTCTCTGTACGATATCTGGGTCATTGTCTACTTCTGTGCCTGTGTACGATATCTGGTCATTGTCTAATTCTGTGTCTCTGTATGATATCTGGGTCATTGTCTACTTCTGTCTCTGTACGATATCTGGGTCATTGTCTACTTCTGTCTCTGTATGATATCTGGGTCATTGTCTAACTTCTGTCTCTGTACGATATCTGGGTCACTGTCTACTTCTGTGTCTCTGTATGATATCTGGGTCATTGTCTACTTGTGTTCTGTATGATATCTGGGTCACTGTTCTACTTCTGTGTCTCTGTATGATACTGGGTCATTGTCTACTTCTGTCTCTGTACAATATATCTGGGTCATTGTCTACTTCTGTCTCTGTACGATATCTTGGGTCATTGTCTACTTCTGTCCTGTATGATATCTGGGTCATTGTCTACTTCTGTCTCTGTATGATATCTGGGTCATTATTGTCTACTTCTGTGTCTCTGTACGATATCTGGGTCATTGTCTACTTCCGTGTCTCTGTACATATCTGGGTCATTGTCTACTTCTGTCTCTGTACGATATCTGGGTCTTATCTACTTCTATGTCCCTGTAATGATATCTGGGTCATTGTCTACTTCTGTCTCTGTACGATATCTGGGTCATTGTCTACTCTGTCTCTGTATGATATCTGGGTCATGTCTACTTCTGTGCTCTGTATGATATCTGGTCATTGTCTACTTCTGTGTCTCTCTGTATGATATCTGGGTCATTGTCTACTTCTGTCTCTGTACGATATCTGGGTCATGTCTACTTCTTGTGCTGTGTACGATATCTGGGTCATTGTCTAATTCTGTGTCTCTGTATGATATCTGGGTCATTGTCTACTTCTGTCTCTGTATGATATCTGGGTCATTGTCTACTTCTGTCTCTGTATGATATCTGGGTCATTGTCTACTTCTGTGTCTCTACGATATCTGGGTCATCATTGTCTTACTTCTGTGTCTCTGTACGATATCTGGGTCATTATTGACTATTCCGTGTCTCTGTACGATATCTGGGTCATCGTCTACTTCTGTTGTCTCTGTATGCTATCTGGGTCATTGTCTACTTCTGTGTCTGTATGATATCTGGGTCAATTGTCTAATTCTGTGTCTCTGTATGATATCTGGTCATTGTCTACTTCTGTGTCTCTGTATGATATCTGGGTCATTGTCTACTTCTGTCTCTGTACGATATCTGGATCATTGTCTACTTCTGTCTCTGTATGATATCTGGGTCATTGTCTACTCTGTTCCCTGTACGATATCTGGGTCATTGTCTACTTCTGTCTCTGTATGATATCTGGGTCATTGTCTACTTCTGTGTCTCTGTATGATATCTGGGTCATTGTCTACTTCTGTGCCTGTGTACGATATCTCTGGGTCATTGTCTAATTCTGTGTCTCTGTATGATATCTGGTCATTGTCTACTTCTGTCTCTGTACGATATCTGGATCATGTCTACTTCTGTCTCTGTATGATATCTGGGTCATTGTCTACTTCTGTGTCTCTGTACGATATCTGGTCATTGTCTACTTCTGTGCCTGTGTACGATATCTGGGTCATTGTTAATTCCGTGTCTCTGTATGATATCTGGGTCATTGTCTACTTCTGTCTCTGTATGATATCTGGGTCATTGTCTACTTCTGCTCTGTATGATATCTGGGTCATTACTGTCTACTTCTGTGTCTGTATGATATCTGGGTCATTGTCTACTTCTTGTCTCTGTACGATATCTGGGCATTGTCTACTTCTGTGCCTGTGTACGATATCTGGGTCATTGTCTAATTCTGTGTGCTCTGTATGATATCTGGGTCATTGTCTACTTCTGTCTCTGTATGATATCTGGGTCATTGTCTACTTGTGTCTCTGTATGATATCTGGGTCATTGTCTACTTCTGTGCTGTATGATATCTGGGTCATTTGTTAACTTCTGTACGAGATATCTGGGTCATTGTCTACTTCTGTGTCTCTGTTATGATTATCTGGGTCATTTGTCTACTTCTGTCTCTGTATGATATCTGGGTCATTGTCTACTTCTGTTCTCTGTATGATATCGGGTCTGTATAACTTCTTGTACGATATCTGGGTCATTTACTGTCTACTTCTGTCCTCTGTATGATATCTGGGTCATTGTATAATTCTGTGTCTCTGTATGATATCTGGGTCATTGTCTACTTCTGTCCTGTACGATATCTGGGTCATTGTCTACTTCTGTCTCTGTACAATATCTCGGGTCATTGTCTACTTCTGTGTCCCTGAACGATATCTGGGTCATTACTGTCTACTTCTGTCTCTGTATGATATCTGGGTATTGTCTCGTCTGTCTCTGTACAATATCTGGGTCATTATTGTCTAATTCTGTGTCTCTGTACAATATCTGGTCAATTGTCTACTCCTGTTCTGCTGTACAATATCTGGGTCATTGTCTACTTCTGTCTCTGTATGAATATCTGGGTCATTGTCTACTTCTGTGTCTCTGTAGGATATCTGGGTCATTGTCTACTTCTGTGTCTCTGTATGATATCTGGGTCATTGTTACTTCTGTGTCTCTGTACGATATCTGGGTCATTGTCTACTTCTGTGTCTCTGTATGAATATCTGGGTCATTGTCTATTCTGTGTCTCTGTATGATATCTGGGTCATTGTCTACTTCTGTGTCTCTGTATGATATCTGGGTCATTGTCTACTTCTGTGTCTGTATGAATCTGGGTTCATTGTCTACTTCTGTCTCTGTACAATATCTGGGTCATTGTCTACTTCTGCTCTGTTAAATATCTGGGTCATTGTCTACTTCTGTGTCTCTGTATGGATATCTGGGTCATTGTCTACTTCTGTGTCTGTAAGATATCTGGGTTATTATTGTCTATCTTGTGTCTCTGTACAATATCTGGTCATTGTCTACTTCGTCTCTGTACGATATCTGGGTCATTATCTACTTCTATGTCCTGTATGATATCTGGTTCATTGTCTACTTCTGTCTCTGTACGATATCTGGGTCACTGTCTACTCTGTGTCTCTGATGATTCTGGGTCATTGTCTACTTGTGTCTCTGTTATGATATCTGGGTCCACTGTCTACTTCTGTGTCTCTGTAAATGATATCTGGGTCATTGTCTATCTTCTGTCTCTGTACGATATCTGGGTCATTGTCTACTTCTGTCTCTGTACAGATTATCTGGGTCATTGTCTACTTCTGTCTCTGGTATGATATCTGGGTCATTGTCTACTCTGTTCTGCTTTATGATATCTGGGTCACTGTCTACTTCTGTCCTGTAGAATATCTGGTCATTGTCTACTTCTGTGCTTGTACGATATCTGGTCATTGTCTAACTTCTGTGTCTCTGTATGATATCTGGGTCCATTGTCTACTTCTGTCTCTGTACGATATCTGGGTCATTGTCTACTTCTGTCTCTGTATGATATCTGGGTCATTGTCTACTTCTTTGTCTCTGTAGATATCTGGGTCATGTCTACTTCTGTGTCTGCTGTATGATATCTGGGTCTTGTCCTAACTTGTGTCTCTGTATGATATCTGGGTCACCTCTGTCCTACTTCTGTGTCTCTGTATGATATCTGGGTCATTGTCTACTTCTGTTCGGATACAATGTATCTGGGTATTGTCTACTTCTGTCTCTGTACGATATCTGGGTCATTGTCTACTTCTGTCTCTGTATGATATCTGGGTCATTGTCTACTTCTGTCTCTGTATGATATCTGGGTCATTATTGTCTACTTCTGTGTACTCTGTACCATATCTGGTCATTGTCTACTTCCGTGTCTCTGTACAATATCTGGGTCATTGTCTACTTCTGTCTCTGTACGATATCTGGGTCATTAGTCTACTTCTATGGTCCCTGTAATGATATCTGGGTCATTGTCTACTTCTGTCTCTGTATCGATATCTGGGTCATTGTCTACTTCTGTCTCTGTATGAATATCTGGGTCATTGTCTACTTCTGTGTCTCTGTAGATATCTGGTCATTTCTACTTCTGGTGTCTTTATTTCTGGGTCATTGTCTCTTCTGTCTCTACGTAACTGGTATTGTCTACTTCTGTGCTCTGTACGATATCTGGGT
Organism: Ostrea lurida; assembly: GCA_903981925.1. Lineage (NCBI taxonomy): Eukaryota > Metazoa > Mollusca > Bivalvia > Ostreida > Ostreidae > Ostrea > Ostrea lurida. Next base: position 10,759 of record CAJDSM010042961.1, on the reverse strand, counting down.
CATTGTCTAATTCTGTGTTCTGTATGATCAATCTGGGTCATTGTCTACTTCTGTCTCTGTATATATCTGGTATCATTTGTTACTTCTGTCTCTGTTGATATCTGGGTCATTGCTACTTCTGTGTCTCTACGATATCTGGGTCACATTGTCTACTTCTGTGTCTCTGTTACGATATCTGGGTCATATGCTAATTCCGTGTCTCTGTACTGATATCTGGTTCATTGTCTACTTCTTGTCTCTGTATGTATCTGGGTCATTGTCTACTTCTTGTTCTGTATGATATCTGGGTCATTGTCTATCTGTGTCCTCTGTATGATAATCTGGTCGTATTGTCTACTTCTGTGTCTCTGTATGATCATCTGGGTCATTGCTACTTCTGTCTCTGTACGATATCTGTCATTGTCTACTTTGTCTCTGTATGAATATCTGGGGTCATTGTCTACTTTCTGTCCTCTGTATCGATATCTGGGTCATTGTCTACTTCTGTCTCTGTTGATATCTGGGTCATTGTCTACTTCTGTGTCTCTGTATGATATCTGGTCATTGTGTCTATTACTTCTGTGCCTGTGTACGAATCTGGGTCATTGTCTATTCTTGTGCTCTGTATGATATCTGGTCATTGTCTAACTTTGTTCTTACGATATCTGGTCATGTCTACTTCTGTCTTGTATGATATCTGGGCATGTCACTTCTGTGTCTCTGTACGATTCTGGTCATTGTCTACTTCTGTGCTGTGTACGAATATCTGGGTCATTGTCTAATTTCGTGTCTCTGTATGATATCTGGGTCATTGTCTACTTCTGTCTCTGTACGATATCTGGGTCATTGTCTACTTCTGTCTCGTTAATGATATCTGGGTCATACTTGTCTATTCTGTGTCTGTATGATATCTGGGCATTGTCAACTTTGTCTCTGTACGATATCTGGGTCATTGTTACTTCTGTGCCTGTGTAGAATATCTGGGTCATTGTCTAATCTGTGTCTCTGTATGATATCTGGGTCATTGTCTACTTCTGTCTCTGTATGATATCTGGGTCATTGCTACTTGTGTCTCTGTAATGATATCTGGGTCATTGTCTACTTCTGTGTCTGTATGATATCTGGGTCATTGTATACTTCTTGTACGAATATCTGGGTCATTGTCTACTTCTGTGTCTCTGTTAGCTGAATGTATCTGGGTCATTGTCTAACTTCTGTCTCTGTATGATATCTGGGTCATTGTCTCTCTGTCTCTGGTAATGATTCTGGGTCTAATTGTCTGTCGTACGATATCTGGGTCTATTACTGTTCTATTTGTCCTCTGTATGATATCTGGGTCATTGTCTATTCTGTGTCTCTGTATGTATCTGGGTCATTGTCTACTTCTGTCTGCTGCTACGATATCTGGGTCATATGTCTACTTCTGTCTCTGTACAATATCGGGTCATTGTCTACTTCTGTGTCCCTGTACGATATCTGGGTCATTACTGTCTACTTCTGTCTCTGTGATATCTGGTCATTGTCTACTTCTGTCTCTGTACGATATCTGGTCATTGTCTACTCCGTGTCTCTGTACAATATCTGGGTCATGTCTACTTCTGTGTCCCTGTACGATATCTGGGTCATTACTGTGCTACTTCTTGTCTCTGTATGATATCTGGGTCATTGTCTTACTTCTGTCTCTGTGATATCGGGTCATTGTCTACTTCTGTGCCTGTGTACGAATATCTGGGTCATTGGTCTAATTCTGTGTCTCTGTATGATATCTGGGTCATTGTCTACTGTCGTTGTCTCTGTATGGATACTGGGTCATTGTCTACTTCGTCGTCTGTACGATATCTGGGTCATGTCTACTTCTGTGCCTGTGTAGCGAGTATCTGGGCTCATTGTTCTAATTGTGTCTCTGTATGATATCTGGGTCATTGTCTACTTCTGGTGTCTCTGTACGATATCTGGTCAGTTGTGTCTACTTCTGTGTTCTGTTATGATATCTGGGTCAATTGTCTATCTGATGTCTCTGTATGATATCTGGGTCATGTGTCTACTTCTGTAGGATATTCTGGGTCATTGTCTACTTCTGTCTCTGTAACGTATCTGGGTATTGTCTTACTTCCGTGTCTCGTATTGATATCTGGGTCAGTCTTGTCTACTTTCTGTGCTCTGTTATGATATCTGGGTCGATTGTCTTACTTCTGTCTCTGTATGATACTGGGGCATTGTCCTACTTCCGTGTCTCTGTACGATATCTGGGCTCATTGTTACTTCTGTTCTCTGTACGATTCTGGGTCATCGTCTACTGCTGTTCTCTGTGAATGAATCTGGGTCATTGTCTACTTCTGTTCTCACGTTGTCTCATTGTATCTGTCGTAGATATCTGGGTCATTTATCATCTGTCTCTACGCTATCTGGTCATGTCTACTTCGTGGTTACTGTATGCTAGTTCATGTCATTGTCTACTTCTGGTCCTGATTACGATATCTGGGTCATTTATTCGTCTACTGTCTGTGTCTCTGTATGCTGATCTGGGTCATTGTCTACTTCTGTGTCTGAACGATATCTGGGTCATTATTGTCTATTTCCGTGTCTCTGTATGATATCCGGGTCAGTATCATGCAATACGCTTGTACATCTACTGATTTGTATGTATTTGATATAGATTTATGTTCTTTTTACTTCTGTATTGTACATGTGTTTCTCCATTGGGCCAGGCATTTGTTAAATAATAAAGTAATCATGAGAGTCAACCAAAATCTTCTGCAAGGAAGCCGTACAGACAGCATGTAACACAGTAATAATGTATATCAAACAAAAGCAGGGCAAATTGAAATGTAAAAAGCGAGATTCTGACATCAAAATGTAGAAAATAAGTGAGTTCATTAAAATGCAGAAAGTGGGATTCAAAGGACTTTACTTCCTGGTAAAGCTCCCAACTGGCCTTGTATACATGTGTGGCACATGTAGTGATGGGTGTGAGTGGGTTGTACAACTTTAGATTTAAATGCACCTGGCGTGGGCGCACGTCTCATATTCTATACATGTACTACACTTCCTGCATCCCCCAAGGTTACAGATGGTTTTGTATGAATTCTGATTTACAGAAGCTTTATAATGATGTCCTGGGGGAGATATTGTTTTTGTACTGTCTGTCTGTCCGTCACACGATCTTGTGAACACTTCTCCTAAATGGCTGATCAATGAAACTTAAAAACTTTGTACAAGCTTAATTGCCATTTGTAGATGTGCATACTGTTATGAGATGAAGTTGCAATTGATTTTCCTATAAGTTATAGTGGATCTAAAAGAGATGGAAAATGTAGATGTAAAATAGCTTGTGACATTTCCCCTCCTATATAGTATGGCTTGATAGACTTGAAACAATGCTTCAATGCCATTCACAGATGTGCATATTGTCTGACAGGACTGAGGAGGATCCAACTGATACCCCAAAATTTAGAGTGGATCTAAGAGGGGTGAAGGGTGTAAAATAGCTTCAATTTGTGGTCATTTCTCGTCCAAAATGGCTAATTGCATTGCCTTAATAATGATTTGCAAAATACTTCACTTATTATCATTTAATGATATTCACATTGTTTTAAACATAGGATTTAATCTACAAAACTTTGATGGACCTTTAAATAACAAAGATTTTTTTTTTTTCCTTTGAAAGCTCGAGAAAGTTCAACACTAAAGAGTGCAGTCTGTACATTAAGTCAGTGCATAAATTGTGATCTCCCCTTAATTGTTATTTACTAATATACATAATTATATTTACTCAAATTTAATAGAGTTCATCCAAATATTTCTACAACTACAGTAGCCAGATCACTAATACATGTATTACATAAATATGTATTCATTCATGCCTTTGTTATTCTTATTGAGGGGGAAAAAAAACCAATCCAAAAACTTTGAATCCATATTCAATGTGGTCCAAACTTAAATCTAGGGTATTAATTTGACCAAATCTGATATACTTGTAACCTAAAGATGCAAGCATACCAATTATATCCAATCCTGGAAATTTCTCCTATATACATATATATACATTCTTAGGAAAATGTTCTAGTTATTCTCTATTGAGGCCCCATCTGTCCCAAAGCAAACCTCTGATTCCCTATTGTTGACCCCACTCTACTCCCTGGGCCAAAAATAGAACAAATCTTGATGATGCCCACATATTAAAGGAACTAAATCCTTATCCGACAAAGAAATGTTGCTCAAGAGAAAAATATTTCAAAAGTATTTCCCCCTTTGCATTAGATATAAATTTTGTCATTTAAAAAACTTTTCAGAATGTAAGAAAATATCCACACATTTAATCTTTGTTATAGAGATTTTTAAGTGACCCCCTCTCAATTTTGGCCTTCAGATTATCTTTATTTGAACTAACTTGAAACTCTTTCCCAAATATACCTGGTGCCAATTTGGTTGGAATTGGTTCCAGTGATTCTTCTGGCGGTGAATATGAAATTCTGAAAGCTCAATGGAGCCAAAGTCTCAGGTGAGCTAAAAACTGTTTTGCAATCAACTGTGAAACTTGCCAAAGCTTAACTTTGCAGGCCTTGTACAACACACTACTCCTGTTGCCCTTCAGCAGGCCTAATACAATACACGTACTCCTCCTGCCCTTTACCTGTGTGACCCAAATCCTCCCACACCTGTCATCCCTAGTCCATGAAAAATCACTGAACCATGACCCTCACACAATAGGCTTTCTTCCTATACTTGCACATAAATTGCTTCCAATCTAGGGTCATAATAAATAAAAAGCAATGAAAAGGCTCCTATTATTTATTGACATATCAAAATAGCAACAGAAAGCATCAAAAGGGCTCCGACAACGAACCTGAAAACCTTTGATCCACCACATCGACACAATTATATTTTTTCTTCTAGACTTCCGTTTCTGCTATTTTTTTCTTCTTTATAGGTTGCCTTTTCATTATTTCTGTGTAACGTATTTNATCTTCTAGACTTCCGTTTCTGCTATTTTTTTATAGGTCTACTGCCTTTTCATTATTTCTGTGTAACGTATTTTAATTTACATTTTATTTTCTAGGTTTTGCTGCATGCTGGTTGCAAGAGAATTTTTTTTTTTTATTATTATTTTCCCCTTGGTACCCCCATCTACATTATGCGAATATCCCACAATGCAATTTTCTTCCCTGCCAAAAGCAAATGGCGGAGAAACAGTAACAAGCAAGTCAGTTGTTCTCCAGATTTTATTCAACGAAAGCGCGGCGTGATTGTTGTTCTCATTATCATGAATGGTCTACAGCCACTGCCTTGTCACGGAATTTACATTTACGGGTGGAATTCCACGCGCCTTGCTCAAATAAACGAAATATTTACCTTGATATTTGCAGGCGGGTCTTCGAAAGTCAGGAGCATGTATCGATCCCATCTGCAATTTGGATCCCTTGATCTTATCTAAACATAATAAAATTACATACACTATAAAATCGAAACTTGCGACCTAAAGCGACCTTCGGATCGTCTTAATTCGAGTGATTTACCTTCATGAAAGTCTCTACCGAGGCTTTGGCAATATCAATCAAAGAAGTTCCCAAATAAGAACGCTGGTTCATAGAAGCACTTGTATCAACGAGAAATAAAATGATTGTCATGATTAGAATTCATCTGAGGGACCTGATATGTCTTAGATGAGAAGATTAAAGCTGTCATTCAGAGCTTGACATACCCCGTCCGCTCAGTACCGCGGCGCACTACAAAGTGCTGCCTTACAAAGCCGTTTGCACGCCACGATAATATGTCACGTGATCTCTTCGCCATTACGCATTTTCATTGGATTAGACGGGGAGTTAGCAGTAATTTGCTCTTTTCAATTTCCCTAGGTACTTGGTAGTCTGTTGAATTTTGAAACGGGATTGTGTATAATTGAAATATTTAGTGTTTCTTTAAAGTTAAATTTTATTTAAATCTTTTCACGTGTATTTTTAATCGTTAAAATCACTCTGGCAGTACCTCCGGGATACAATTAGTACTCCCTTCCTGCAGTTTGTGATCAATCGACAAATTCCAGCTACATTTGTTAATTAACGTTTGTCATGTTATACAAGTCTCTAATTCGTGATGTGTTTGATTATTTTCACAATATTTTTTTTTTATTCATTGACAGGATTTCCTTGATAGATCGAAATGGTAATTGAAAATACCCCGGATGTAAATATCTAAATATATCTTCCACGTGGTATTGTTTACAATTACGAGCACGTGTTTATGGAATCGCTGTTCCTGTCTTTCTTTGGGATAATGGTGGGCATGACGCAAGCTTGTCCAGAGGTATGCAGGTGCTCGGGGAAAACACTGGACTGTAGTTTCACAGCACTTGCTGACCATCCTGTTGTAAGAGAGGGCAATTTCCGGGTTTGGAATTTTAGTGGAAATGAGAAAACTCGCCTAATATCCAGAAGTATTGAAAATAGTGCGATTAGTGTTGCAAATTTTCTTGATGTTACCAACAATAAAATCGCATTTGTTGAAGAAAACTTTTTTCTGAACTTCAAAAGCTTGGAGGAGTTGTGGATCTCAAACAATAAATTGCATAATTTGGAATTTATCCTTCCCCCAACACTTGAAATACTAACAGCTAGCAATAATTCAATTCATAGATGGCCAGACAATGATTTAGTGCAGCTGCAGCATTTAAAGAGGGTCTATTTGGATAATAATTTACTCAAGAGCGTGAACTGTTCCTCGGATACCAACTCTGTGTTTAGTAGTCTTGTAAAATTGGACCTGTCCTTAAATGAAATTGAACATGTAGATATTTGTGTATTACAAAGAATACCTATTTTACATGAATTAAATATATCATTTAATAGATTAGAGACACTAACAGATGAGTTATTCAATGCTAATGCACAATTAGAGAGTTTAGATTTGTCTAACAATTTNGCCTATTTTACATGAATGAAATATATTATTTAATAGATTAGAGATACTAACAGATGAGTTATTCAATGCTAATGCAAAATTAGAGAGTTTAGATTTGTCTAACAATTTGATAGGAAGCTTTCCAAAAGGAATTTTTGAAAAACTACCAAATCTTGCCTACTTGTTATTATCAGGAAATAGACTTGTGACTTTTCCCGTACAACTGCCCATACTTGAAGTTCTGGATCTTTCATTTAACCAGATCTTCAGTGTCAGAGAGCACAACAAGGAAAATGTCTACCCCCACGAGTTTCTGTTCTTGGGAGGAAACCCATTTCATTGTGACTGCAGAATTCAGTGGCTAAAAGAATTCATGGACACAAGAGAATATCAGTCGCATTACTTAAGCATTCCAGAGGAAAAGTTTGTTCCTGTGTGTCGGAGCCCATCTGATTTATTGAATGAATCCTGGAATTACATAAGCAGTGAACTGTTTGTATGCGATTTTGAAAACCCTCAAAAGGAAACGGGGTTTGAAGATTTAGAAATTCAAAAGAAACTGGAATTAGAAGTGGTTGACGTTGGAGATACTTCGGTCAAGTTACGATGGAATAGTTTTCAGGCCATGTCTCAGGCCGAGTCGACCTATCAGTTAAAATATCATCGATTCGGCCACAAAGATAAGCCCACTGTACATACCATTAGATCCCCCTCTTTGTCGTACGTTCTCCAGAATCTCACGGCGGGAACAGCCTATGTTATTTGCCTCCGAGAGCTTGTCACCTCCCCAGAGAACTTGGAATTTGACTGTGTAGAGATTGTAATGAAAGACGACAATGTTCTGTTTGCATATATCATTTTTACATGCATATTGTCCGTGCTGTTTTATTTCTTCAAGGTGTGAGTAATAAAACTTGGAAAGTCTGCATTTTGCTGTCCTGAAATCCTCAATAAGGGGATGACCTAGGTCTGCACAAGGTTAAAAACATAATGTGCATTGTGACAAGACACTCCCTTCAGTCTAGACCAACAATTCTGTGAAATATTATTCCAATCCATGCACTCGGTGAAAAGTTGTCAAAAACCACTATGTGCATTGCAACCTTGACCAATGACCTTGGCTCAAGGTCATGGCACATCCTAGAGTCCAGGGAGCAATTCTGTGTAATATTATTCCAGTCTATGCATTCAGTGGAAACTTGTGGTCCGGACAAGGGTACATGTATTAGTCAGAGGTCAAGGTCACAATGCACATACTGGTTTCAACATTGTCCTGGCCATAACTTTTCACCAAGTTCATGGATTTGGAAAAAAATTCATAGAAATGTCATTGGTCACAATGCACAAAGTGCTTGTAGCATTGTCTGAGCCTTAACATTTAATCGAGTGCATGAATTGGAATATTATTTCACAGAATTGTTGCCCTAGTCCTAAGGTTCTATCATGACCTTAAGCCAAGGTCACAATGCACATAGTGGTTTTACCATTGTCCGGGCCATGTTGTCATTGCTCTTGTTGTTTTTTTTTGCTCTTAAAGTACATGTATTTCTGATTAGATATAGTTTATTAAAAGTTTAACCCTCTGATGAAATATTGCTTAAGAGCTCTGCAAGGCAGGGCACATTCCCCTGCAATGGATCCCTACAAACTTTTACTGTAAAGCGTGACCTTGACTTTTGAATCCCAAAAATCAACAGGGTTCAATTCATAGCTACATAAATTGGCTTATAGAGTGTCCACAAGTTTTTTTTAAACCTTATTTATTTTTTATAACACTTAACAAATTTAGTCCTACAACTTGTATTGATGCTTTTTGTCAGCTTGGATGTTGGTGTGAAGGGGTCATTGCTGTTGTCTGAGCAAGTGACCACAATAACCTCTCGCATACAACCACTGCCATGTCTACAAGTCTTGTAGTGACCGTCATCTGTTGGGTTTGTCTTTTCGTGATAGAAAAGCTACATGTGCCTGTTCAATATCAGATTAATCAAGCAAAAGTGTGGCCTGTAGAGAGACTTCAAGCATTTCTTACGAAGTCTGGCATCTTCGCGAGCCAAGGGCGATGATCCACAGAGTTTCTCTATTCTTGAAAAAAGAAACTCAGTGGATTATCACCCTTGGCTAACAAAGATGGAAGTCTACTAGTCTTGCAGTATATGTTACATAAATATAATATTGTGAATGAAGTGTAGAGTATATGTAATGTCGTGTATGTATCAAGTTTGTAATACTGTAAATGTGGTTATTTACAGGTGTGGGAAATTACACTAATTACACGGTCCCGTAGTAAGCATATTAAGTTTTCCCCCACGCGTTTTGTTAATCAACATCATATATACTAGATGTTATATTAAGTTACCGCGTATTTTTCACCCACGCGCATTGTTGAACATGCCAAAACACGTACTTTACCCCCAGCGTAAATGACCACTTTTACAGTATTATGTATGTCGTAACACAGGGCTAGCCATATTTTGACCTCATGGTTTTACCCCTCTTTGAAAATTTTTCATCAATGAATATCATAATCATAAATATTGTGCATTAATATCATCAGTCTATTGGAATGTTTGTTGGTGTTTTTTTTTTTTTTTTTTCATTGGATGGTTTCGTTGTTTTTTTTTTTTTTTTTTATATCTTCAGATTATAACAAGCAAATCTCACTTAATATCTAAAACAATATCTTGGAAAGTTATATACATCGATCATTCTAAATATATCTCCTCGACATCTTCAGAGTTTCCTTGTCTCGCTTATACTATTTTCTAATCACACCAGTACAGATCCGGCTGTGTATTTGCAGGCCGGCGTATATTTAGTTGACACCATTCCTGAGTTCACAACAGCGAATACAATCATGCTGTATAGCACCTAAAATTCACAGTATGTTTCGGTCCATTTTGCTCGGTTTCATTCAATCCAAAAACTCCGCCGCAGTGGCATTGTAGCACGTTCCTGTTTTTCACATATTTTCGACAACGACAATACGGAAAATGCATCATCTCTTCAGCAGAAAAACATTCCCACCACATCCTCAATTTTTTTTTTTACCCACTGCGCCAGGTCAAAGCGTCGTCACCAAGAGAACAGTGGTCACATGTTGTTTTGCATTATGAGTTATTTTCAGAGGATTCATTCTCTGTGTCTAGATCTTGTGCATCTTCCTCTTCCTCGAAATCTTCTTTACTTGTTGGAAGTTTATCCCTCTCTTGCTTTTCAGCCAGACATAATTCTAAGTTCCCCTGAGTTTCAAGTTCGGCCATTAGAACACCCCCCTCGCCATTGTCCACATTTGTGAGGGTGTTTGAATTGCCCTCTTTATCCACCGTCACTTTTACGCGGGCAGCGTCTTTAGCACCTGTTCTACCACCTAGCACAGGAATCTGCGTTCTGTAGGTTTTTATAGCTTGAAATTTACATTTGGTAAACGCAATGATGCAGTGCAAGTTTCCGCCATTTTTCTTGGTTTTTCGGCGCTGCATACCTTTCTCCAGCCTACGGATGTCTAAAAAGTCAGGATTCACACAGCCAATATCTGTCACAATGTCTGTCCATCTGCAAAAACCAAATAGGTGTTTTATAGAAAACTACATTGGCTTGTAAATATAATGCATGTAAAGTGTGACAGGACAGAAATAACATTTGAAATCCTTCATACTCACATAAAAGACTTCAAGCATGTCAAGGTATACTATTAACTGAACCAAGCTTTTACAAATGGAGACCATGTAGTGTGGATTTCTATTTAATTAGAACTAATTAACGATGAATAAATTTCAATATCCATTCAGTTTTTAAGTGAGATGCTTACAATTCTTGGCCAAATCTCGAAATAGGATCCAGGCATTACAATTTGTGGTAACACATACTTACTATCATCTGT
>CAJDSM010042957.1:3304-14970 GCA_903981925.1 Ostrea lurida | reverse complement strand
TCCCGCTTGAGAATTTTACACTCATATGGAAACGTCACTATTGCCGTTGAGGGGCTGCAAAACTTAGGCGGCGCTTATGGCCTTTGAGACAGGGAGGGATCTTTGATCTGCTGCCACATCGCATGTTGTGACAGCGGACACGGATGTCGTTTTGGCGGTCTTCATCCGAAAAACCGCCCCCATCTAGTCCGCCTCTTAATGTGCAAGATAAGGGGTAACTGGGGACCTATTCTAACCCAGATCCCCGCTTGAATGGATATTCTATTAGACAGTAATGTATGTTTGCTCGGACTAGTCATGTGCTCTGTTTATTGGTGGACGCAATTCAACGTGACTGCCGATCAAAAATTTCTTTAGACGGCAACATGGCGGACGTTGCGTCATTTTGAACAACCCGACATATTTCTGTAGACAGTCAGTAACAAATAAGTAATAAATTATCATTATACACTATACGCAACTGGTAATTATAAAATGTATGGAAGCAAATTAAACCTACAATGACGTCCATGTATCGCTTTAAACATAGCACATGACGTCACATGTATCAGCTTTAACCGTACGCTGATCGTTCAGCATTGGTAACCTCGTGACATTTTGGGAGAGAAGATAATTCAGCGGGTTCAGAGGCTCGTACAGGTAGAAAGAGTCCCCAGCCTTCTGGAGGATATCCCCCGTCAATGAGGAGCCCGTCCTAAAGGTGGACAGAATGATGATAGGGCGGATCTCAGTGGGCGGGAGAGAAGTCAGGAGTATTCGTTTTCTGAACTTGGTAGAGTCCGAATTCACATTTGATTGTCGTTGAATCTTCAAGCCTTTAAAATATATATGCAAAAATGTCATGCATTGGAATTTCCAAAATATTGTGTAAATCTATGGAATTGAATTTTTTTACTATAAGTTCCTTTCAATACTGCTGCCTATAATTATTTGTGCTTTTATCTTGGAAATTTCAATGGAATGCCAGTTTTGTGAATATAAGTAATTTTTACTTACGACCAAATAGCAATATGTTAACAAAGAACAAGATGACGCTCACAATGATCACCACGATAATGGATGAATGTCTTCTGCGCTGGAAAAAAACCCAATGGCATTTCAATAATAAGGCCAAAACAAGTATTTCTATACAGAAAGGCTATCATTCCTTATCATTATCATTGCCAAACACAGATATAGTCTAAAAATTCAGTAACACCTCTTATGCCCATTTCAAATTGTTACCTTTTTGTTTAGAATAAGTATAAGGTTTTTTTTTTCCATGTAAAATCCTATGGATTTGATGCTAATTTCGAAAACTAACAACATTGTCTACGAGTACGTGGGACAACCCTCGTACGCGCATTTCCTTTGAGAACATGGAGATGCATGGGGTAGAATATATCCCTTCTCAAGAATCGAACACTTTGCAGAAAGAAAACAAAACACACGTACATGTAATATATCAGATAAATTAAAGTACATAGAATCAGCATAAGATAATTGCAATGTTACATGCAAGATTTGAAATAAAATTGTAAATTTTGAAATACTAGTAACTTTTAAATTAAATATAACTCACCATATCGCGTCTCCATCACCAACACACTGCAATCAAGAACATCAAACTCCATAGGAAAAAGCGTTCGAAAGATCATTTTCTCGATGTAGACATACATATTATATTCATATAAAATTAGACAAAAAAGGTCCATATTGGCTATCGATTACGAATAGCAGCTGGATGTTTGTTTTAATCACCAAGCGAAACATGAGCTCTGTTCCATTCATGCGGACCCCCACAGATGTGAGCGTTGAATAGAATCTTTCTGTTGACAACTACACATCGGATGTGCAACGACTAGAAAAAATGTTGTGTAAACAATTTATCTGACTTCTTTCTCAGATGTTCATGATGGTTCTATGAGATTTATCTCAAAAATGATTTTTTTAAATACCTAATTATTTTGTTCATATATGTTACACCGTCAATTTGCTATACCATCAAATGCATGACGTCACACAACGAGCAATTTCTCCCGGGAATCTCTCCTTTATGCTCATAATTAAAACAATTGAGCAGAGTCCCATATTTTTAGTGATGCATTAAAACATCCATCATATACTTTGTCTATCATAAAGGGAAATTTGTCAATAAAGCACGATTTTTATGTCCTCTGAACTCGCACAATCAACGGGATAAAAAGAAGCAACAGATGGTATACTGCACCTTCCTGTACATCACTGATGGATCACCAAGTATATGGATTTTCTTTTATAAATTCCATTTATATACACGTGACTTAGCATTATAACTTATAAACGTTGGAGATTTCTTTTGTCCCCGGACGCAATTTTTTCTACATAAAAGATTGATTTAAGAAAAAAGCGCATGGTGTCTTTACTTTACTCCATGTTTTATTGAATGGTAAAGGTGCGATATGAAATTGGAATTTTTAAAAAATAAAAGAACACCTTATATACGTAATGCATATACATATGTACATGTATACGTACCAACAAACTCCTATTTGTTGGTAAATGCATTGAGTTAAATTCTTATGAAAGTTAATGAAATTCAGTATAAATTTAAGAAAGGACGACTTGAAAATTAGTTATGTTTTGAAACTTCATCTGTGGAAACGTTGCTGAATCAACTCTGGTATTGTCTTTTCACCGCGTTGGCAAATCGTATATAGTACACGTACATGTAGGAGATGAAAGTGTCCATTATAATTTGTATCACGCGGTAACGGATAATGAGCTCTGATTAAGTTGTAGTTTTATTACAGTCAAAGCAAAGTTTAAATGATAAAAACGAGAAGATGAAAGGTTAGATTTTAAAGTTTTGAAATCAATACACAAACATGTTTGACTTTCTTCGACTCCGAAACTCCGTAAATAAAGTAACAGAAAGTCTGCGTAATTGCGTGATTTTGTTATCAGCGAGCGCAATTTAAAATTTACAAACACACTCTGCCAAGGTAAATAATGGCGAAACGAAACAATTGTATATCTCGATTTGTATCGTCAGCTCTAGAAATGAAAATCTCCTAGTTTGTCGTTTTGGTAAATGAGATTGCAATGAAGCCCTTTCTTCCTCTGTCACCCAATCACTATTCGGTCCTAAAGTATCAGATAAGCGATCGTGTCCAGCTGAAAAAAGTCTATTGACTCTTAATTCGCTACGTGTGAATTTTGATGCCACCGTTTGCAATAGGATGACCACATCGCAAATTTCTCCAGAACGCTGGTAGTATTTCAGTACCGTGGTGAGTTAACTGCTAGTTGTTTAATATTTTTTTTATTCATTATGAAGAAAAAAATATCTCAAATTGTTGGAAAGAAAGTAATTTGGGATAAGTTATAAACATTGTTTGAATGAGGAGTGCGCATGTACCAATTTGATCAAATATTACCCATAGATAATAAAAACCGCATTGTTCAAGATGTTTAAAAGCAAAAAGTTAAAAGACTCTTCTAAAGGACTTTTTTTTCATTTGAAGAGGTAGAACACAATGTTAAATGTAGACGTACACCCATTGTCACTTTCTGCACCGGAGGGAAAAGCCTTTAAATCAAGCCTGTTGAAAAATATAACCATTTGTATTGACATTTTTGATTTGTCCAGGTATATTTAAAATATTTCAAACATATAATTTGCCTATAAGACGATATGAAGAGGAAAATATGTCATGAAATATTGACTTTGAAACTATCAAATCTAATATCGCTTGTAATTTATAACGGAAACCTCATAACTTGCCCCAATAAAGCTACTTTCTCGTACTTGAAAGAAATGTAGTTGACCTTTTTCCGAAGTAATTTGACTTTCGAGGACAAAATCAGAAGCCCTTAAGGTGTCCCAGAATTCGGACGTGGTCGCCTAGTTAGCTTGAATGACTTTAATCGTAGATGCTTTAGAATGTGAGTATTTTCGTGATCATTGTTTAGAAATTTTATTATAATTGCCTCTCAATTCTAAAAAATGTTAAAATCTTATTTTCATGTATGTATTGCTATCCGGAAATTGTAATTTTCAATTCATTTTAAAGATAATGCCACAATAGGATACTTAGGTGGTTTGGTGAATTTTATTGATAGATTTTATGGCAGTTTATCAGTTTATATGTGTACTAAATGATTTCATGATTATCAAAAAAAAAAAAAAAAAAAAAAAAAAAAAAAAATGGAATTACCAAACACCAGTGAAAACTGACGATTTTTTTTCATTCTTCATTCATTTACGTCACAAATATGCAGGTGCTTTTTCGCCTCTTGTACTTATTTAAAGCTCAGTGATTCATGCTGATTAAGACACAAAAGAAACAAGAAATCATGGAAACACAGTGCAGTTTTATTTGATAACCCAAGGTCTAGACCGTGATTACATACAGCAAAGATTGAGAAAGCGAAATTTTTTCTCAATGTCCACTTATAAGTCACCTTTGGGAGATGTATAAATAGTCAATCATACAATTCAATTCAATATTGAATGACGGATCCGGAAACACGGTATATGTACTAAACAAGTGTATATAACCTGCAATTTTCATTAATATACTAGGAATTGTATCTCAGTTTTCTTTTAATCCTTTATTGCAGAAATCAAGACCATTAGTTTTTAAGAAAATATAAAGAATGTCGAACCCAGTCAAGAAAAAGAAGAGGCCTCCCAAGTATCTTGAGAAGATGTTGCTCGTGAATCACAAAGAGGATCAGCTACTGCAGGAGAGACTGGATCATATTCACATCCGGTCGCGCACGCGTGAAATGGAATTAGAAAGAGAACGTATCAAAGTTAGAGATGAGTGGAAAGAAAGCAGAAGGAGACAAATTCCTAAAGACTCTTTACCAACACTTTCGCCTCCACAAAATTCCCCGTTATCATTTCTACCGCAAAGGAAATTAGGAACTGTGGAAAAGCCCAAATTAAACCGAGCGACATCATTACCGGATGGGAGAGATTCAGACAATGTGAATTCGTATCTGTTGGGGGAATATCGACGAATGTCGGAGGTTATTCCGTCTATACTTTTAGCATTATCAAAAAAAGACGAGAAAAAGACAAAACTAACACCACCTTTCCCACTACGTAAAATAGAGGAACTTGAACACAGGGACCAGGAACCCGATCTTCATCGAATTACAAAGCTAGCCCGTTCTGTGAAGAAAATGAGGGAGAATATGTCTTTCCAAAAGAAAATTGACATGAATAGACCAAGATTGTCCTTGGCAAAAATGTTTAAAGATATGCATGAACATCGCAATGAAATTGACCAGTACACTGACGGGACTTGCGTTTTATTGAAAAGGAAACTTGAAAAACGTCGACGAGAGTCCATGCCGGAGCTGGACGTGAATGTTCTACCCGTCCGTAAACCATCAGATGCAGAAGAACCCGCAGCGTTCCACAAATCACAGTCTGCTCCCATGCTTAGCGTCTCTAGCGAATCTACCGACCCCACAATATACGAAGAAGCTGAAGAAACGGATGTCTTTGAATCCCACCTGCAAGAAAACTTGCCATCTAGGTGTGAACGGTCAAAGAGTCTCCAGTTTACCCCCTCTCTTAACAGGCACCACACCAGTCTGGAAAAGAGAAGTAGCTCGAGTGTGAGACCTCACGGTTTTGTAGATAAACGGAGTTCCATTTCCGCTGGAGTTTCCCGGGCTCCAAGTTCGCAGATACATCCCAAAAGACACATCTCCATTTCCACCGAGTTTCACAATCAGTGCCTACACGACTTCCTCGATTTACTCCACAGAACCCTGTACATCGTCCGAGTGTGTCCCACAGGCGGGGCGATTCTCATTCAAACACCGAATTCATCGACGAGGACGAACTGCGATCTAAACAGAGAGTGGCTATCGAACTTAAAAAATTTGAACGAATTCAGCGAAAAGTAGATCGTTTCTTGATATTCGATAAAACTGAGAATCTTGGCTTAAAAAGAGGATATACACTTTTAACGTAGTTATTTTTAAGACACTTTATGAAATATATATAATTCCTGTAATCTGTAAACGACTGAAAGAAGTTTCATGATAACGCATTCCATTTATAAGTGAAAACCGACATACATGTAGTACGTCACAAAAGTAGCCACACTACCTTAAAAATATTTCGTCATACTTCAATGCAATAGCATTCAGACAGTCTGTACTAGTACATTTCGATTTAAAGGACGTGTCGGCTGTTGTTACATATTTTGCCAGCTGTGGACTTCGGCAGGACGATCTCGGTAATCCAGTAATGGTTCTGTTTGTACATGTATGAATATGTGTTTGGTACATATCTGTACATACTTTATCAATAAAATGAGGGTCTTGCGATCGTGATATTGGTGATTAATTATTATGCGGGTATATAATAATATAGAATCAATTGATTAGCCAGTCTATGAATTAATGACAGTATACAATGTACACTGTAGGGTTTGAAAATTATGGCTAAATTCTGAAATAACTGGAAACCATCTAGAATAACCTATTTCATTGGACATCGATTATTTGTGATATTTGTCTATTAATAATTTAATTTTTAAAACAGAATTTCATAATTTGGAAATAATTTATTGCTTCCGTCAGAGTATTCTTCTGTCATATTTTCCTCTCCTGTAAACTTATGTCAACAAGATTTTTATTTCAAAAATAGAGTATCAGATCTTTTGTCGCTCTAATGATATCAATTTATAGCCCCGCCCCCCCCCCCCCTTTCCCGAAAAAAATCTTGAAATTAATGAAATTTACAAAATGTTATCATACATGTATTACAGTAGAGTGAAACAATCATATGAAAAATGTTTTAAAATGTTATATTATGGTACATGTATTTTCATTTCCACTGCTTTTTTACCAATTGAAATGATAGATATGAACTAGGTGTTCATGTAATCTCGGTTGAGATTCGGCTCGGCTGGATATTTGGACTTGTGCATTCACCGAATCTCGGAGCAGTCCTTCATAATTCATATCTGGAAATTTTCATTCAACTTCGGCCAGTTCTAGCAATTAATGTGCACCTAGGTGACATTGCAGCTTGCTTGAAATAATTGATTTGATTGTTAAACTAACTCTCTATCACAATTAATGTTGCATTGCTTACCGTCTGCATGGGTTTGTAAATCCCAAAATATAACCAAGCACTAAATTTTCCGTTCAAAAAATGGTCCCACGTTGCATTTATTCACCTCTGTCATAGTGAAGAGTTCCTATAGTCTGTTTTATTACCTTCTTGATATATAGTATTTCTACACACATAGGGGCATATTCTGAGACTGTATGGGAACTCTTCAATTTCGGGAGGACTCAAATTGATTGTGACGAAGTGATAACCAAAAACAAAACACAAAACAAAAAATAAATTAAAATAGA
The DNA here is from genome assembly GCA_903981925.1 of Ostrea lurida. Lineage (NCBI taxonomy): Eukaryota > Metazoa > Mollusca > Bivalvia > Ostreida > Ostreidae > Ostrea > Ostrea lurida. Next base: position 7,614 of record CAJDSM010042957.1, on the reverse strand, counting down.
TTAAATGAAATGAAAAACAACAAACACCCCCCCCCCCAAAAAAAAAACCCAACAAAACCAACTAAAAAACAAGAATAACTAAAACCCCCCCCCCCCCCAAAAAAAAAAAAACAAACACAAACAAATAAAAAAAAAAACAAAAAACGAAACAACAAAAAAAAAAAACAAAAAAAAAAACCCAAACAAACAAAAACACCCCCCCCCCCACAAAAAAAAACCACACACACACAACAAAACCCCCCCCCCAAATACACACACACACAAACACAATTTTCTTCATAGTACGGTACTCTGGATAAATTGCTTGCTAACCTATTAATTTGTGAATAGGATAACCTTGAGATGAGCGCCAACGGAGATATAAATTGTGGAAGAAATAATTATATCAATGATTAACCGATTGATCAATTATCTCTGTTGACTCAAACCACACGTGGCGTTTAGTTAACATGCATAACATACATTGTACATGTAGACGACACATGGAAAGTTAGTAGATGAAACATTTTGACGCCATTGAATCCTTATGTCACAAACGGACTGGATTGATGCTATTATCATATTGTAAATTCTATATTTATTTCCACACAGCAAAGTAAAAATTCTAGTTGTCATATTGTATTTGTATTATCTGTATTTGTATTTATATTTGTATTTACTATCACCCAGTAAAGTGAATTCAAAATTCACAATATGACACTAATTCAGTCGGGCTGAGGACAAGACACTGAATATTTCAATCCGTTCTCAACCTCAATTTATGAGGTTTAGTAGTGGATAGCTGCTATTACTTATATAGCCATGCGAGGAATAAGGAAACTACTACAAATCGAGACTACTAATATCAAAGATACTCACTGCTTGTTACGGGGAAAAGACGCATTATCAGTTGATTCGAGCTGAAAAATCTTCTCTTCTGTTCCGATACATTTAGGTTTTGACCATTAGTATACATAATTTTCAACATATTTTGAATTTGAAAGTGTTGGTATGACAGTCTTCTATTGTGTAAATATATATAAGTAACTACTCAACTTTATGACAAACAGGACGATTTCAGCTTCTCCATCGTCAACTTCCCATATTTATGTAGCAATATTCCATCACCGGTCGCGATGGCTCAGTAGTAGAGTTCTAGCCTCGTGATCGGGAGGTCGTGCGTTCGAGCCCCGTGCTTGACACCCGGCCGCTTCAAACCAAGTACTGATTGCTCCTTTGCCAAGAGCTCGGTATTTAGCAAATCTTTCGGAATTATGCCTTTAAAAAACGGATGTGGGCACACGGAAAAGAACTTACTGCTAAAAACTGAGTGTAAGCATAGGTCTAAATTGGCCAGCCTTCACCGTTAATGTGGACGCTCAATAACGAGTGCAAACTATTCTCGACGGGACGAAAACACAAATAACAATAAATAATTCGCATATACCTGCCATATGGTATGTATTGCCCAACTCATTGTTTTGTAGTTCTACCTTCTGGGACTTACGAGAATTGATCATCTGTTCGTTATCTTTGTCTTTACACAAACAGGATATTAACATTGATAGTTTTATCAGTGTATCCTTCATAAATTAAAAGGGACAAGACGCTTGACGCATGGGGGCAAAAGGCCCACTGTAGGAGATTTGCCCCAAGCCATTTACCTCCAAACTGACATAGGTCATATGAATGGACTATAGATCTAAATCGTGGTAATCCCAGAATTGTTTTGCTGACACTAGAATGAAGGTATAAGAACCCTCTAACAAATTTGCATACAACAGACATTTTGTTTTATTATACATATAACGGTTACACATGACTTTGAGAGAGTGATAATGCAAAAAATTGTGCATTAACAAATTAAACATGCCTGGTCATCGGGTTGCTTTGGGTTCTTTGGCGAGAAATGACGACATACGTAAGGAGCTAAAAAATATCCACATGAACTTTGCTGCATCATATGATTTCCAAAATACAAGATTAGGCGTTTAACGCCCGACTGGGCTCTTTTGCCCCAGGCTACCGCTAACATTGCAGACCGATCATTTAAGACAAGAACTAGTAATCCAATCCATGTGTATTTATCATGCAAGAAAAATATATGCTCAAATCATGCGGTTACCTCATATTTATATCGACTTTTTCCGCATCTAAAGAGATAAACTCAATCGGAACTTTCAAGATGTCTCGCGCACTCTATCTATGTTGAGTGCTAGTCTGGTACTCGAGGCCTTACCAAAGTGCAAGCTAGCACGTGCTTGCCCTTTGGAAGACCCGGGTACAGTTACCCAGGCTATGTCGATGTAGGCCTGGTTCCCTGTCCGTGCTCTATTTCTTCGCGCGTCGTTTGTCTTTTAGTCAGGGAGCCAGGGGCTGCGTTGAAGATAACCCTAGATATCTAGCTATACCGGCTAGCTTAGTCCGCTGCGAACGGTTGAACGCCAACTGTATGAATTAACGCTTGTTATCCTTCGTTAGGTCTAGTCTAACACAATTCCGTTCAAGATTGAAGGCGCTATCGAACCACGTAGGCCGCTACAGATTGTGAACGAGCCCAGGGCTGCGTTCAGATAGTTAGCGCTACGTAGGGGCTCGGTAGCGGCTGCGATCTTGACGGCACTGCTAGGCTAGCCCTGAAGTAGCGATATACAAGCGTTATTCCATACAGTGCGTTCAAGATACCTAGATTTCTAGCCTAGCGGCTAGGCCTAGCCGCTAGATCTTGAACGCAGCCCTGGCTATAACGAGTTGCGGCTTGAGACATTCTTCGAGTGCACGAGGACAATCTCAGAAAAGAGATGACGTGACAACGACGTGGGTCCAAGATTATTCCAGGCTTGGACATACTCAACGTCAAAAATTTGCTTTGAGGTAATATATACTTATAGTGGATGCTAATTTTTAGAGCATTTGTGCAGATATTCCTCAAGCATTGTTCGATAAACATATAGCATAATATAAGTAAATGTGTTTTAAAAGTTTACACTGCCAACTTCGAGTAGATACATTGTAAACAATGATTTAACTAGAAAAATGCAAAACCTACGAAAAATACTACCGAAGTCAATCTAAGTTTCTGAATTTAATGCCTTTAGAGTTTTTGCACCATAATAACTGGGCAATTGTCAGAAACGATTTTGAACAAAGATACAATCAGCGAAAAAACTAACTGAGATTTGGTTGGCGCCAGGAACATACCTCATATTAAATAGTACGTCTTCAACAGATTTTTTAAAAAGGGACATTGGACAACGTAATTTTAAGCTGAAAAATTATAAAATCCATTTTAAATACATATGTAATATGCTTGCAGTATTTTTTTATGGGTCAGCAAAATTTTTGATGTCAGTTGCTGACGTTACAAGTCAGCCGGCTAGAAACGGCACATTAAGGGGTGGCGGACATGCGCCACATGGGGTGGCGGATTTTGAAAGCGTAAAAAGACAAACCAAGTGGAGTAAACTTAAGCTTTTTAATATATATCTAGACGCGTTAGTTCAAAACAATATATTCCACGGAAAGGGATAATTAACTAAGCACACCCTCGGCTGTTAAAACAAAAGGATTTATCATGGTAACGCTGGCTCCTAAGTACATGATATTTTTGTTTACCATTATAATCTTAAATTTGTTGGCGGACCACAATTAAGCATTTTTAAATAGTTAACGCAGAATTTTTTCATTCTGAACACAATCTAACAGTTTTCTCTAAACTGTTTTTCAATTTCAACTCTTAATTTAACATTATATTTCTCTAAAGTAAGAAAGCATTGTAGACATTGCATGCGAGCGGATCCAAACTTATTACATTCGAGTTATCTTTCTTACCTCAGAGAAGAGCTATTTTCAACGGGAATCCCCTTTTCTATTTATAGGCCTAAATGGTAACAAACAAATGACGCTATATAGCAATACATTTTACGATAAATAACAACGGTTTATCACTGGCACACGGTCAGGATGTTTCAAAAAGTTAGCACATAGCATATGCTAGTGTTAAAACTCGAAGTCTAATCGTTTGTACAGTGCACTAAGGGCCGCTGAAAAGCTGAAAGACAAGCTAGCTTCTGCAGGGTATTTTTATCAATGGTAAGAATTTTCATCTTAACGATAGATTAAATAAATAAATGAAAAAATAAACACAAACAAAAGCAAAAATAAGACAGAAAAAAAAAAAAAAAAAAAAACCCAACCAAAAAAAAAAAAAAAAAAAAAAAAGATCTTAATAATCAAAGGAAACAAATTGCTTGCCCTTAAAAAAGATAATTAAAAGACTGCAATACGTGCGTCATAAGGCATGTGTTTTAAAAAAGGACTTTAATTAAATA
>CAJDSM010042949.1:0-20364 GCA_903981925.1 Ostrea lurida | reverse complement strand
TAACCTAATATGTACAGGATTGAAGGAACACGGGCAAGTGTTTGTTTTGGTTTTTTGTTCTTTTTTATGTATCCGTAAGCAGTTTGTGAAACAAAACATGAATATAAAAAATAAGTTCTGTGCAATAAGCGAGGCCACAATTATGTGCCCCATAGGAAATACCAACATATTGTTGGAAACATCGGTCTCAAAAGACTACATAAACAATAATCTAATTGAAAACCCCCACAGCATGCTCTTAATATCGACTCACGACGCTATGCGTGTGGGCAAATCAAGTGGTGCTCTTGACAAAATATGTATCTTGTTTCCCAAGCGACCAAAAACTCGTATTTTCGCTGGTGAACCGTTTTTGGTTAAAAGAAAAAAAAGGCAATTAATCTCAATCTATCTTGAAGAAAAGCCTAGATTTTAATTTATCGTGAGGAATATAAAAATAAGTCTGCTAGTAAGGGGGCACAATTAGTGCCCATAGGAATACCAACAGATTATTGGAAGGCATGGTATTCAAGACTACATAGATATTATCTAGAAAAAACCCAAGCATGCTCTTAATTTCTACTTCAGAGTACTTGTGTGGGCAATCAGAGTGGTTTCTAACAAAATATGTATCTTGTTTCCCAGCGACCAGAAACTTGTATATACGGGTGCTGTTTTTGTTCAAAAAGCAATCATCTATTATCTGCAAAAGACTAGATTTTAATTCATCGTGAGGAATTGTTGTATAACGTGTGGAGAAATCATACGTTTTGATGCAGTCAATTTTTAAAATAAAATCTCGTGATTTGAACTTTTCTAAAAGCTCTTTAGAGTTTTTGAGAATCCACATCTGATTGACACAACTTCTGGAATATGTAGTGGAACAGTATCTCTGACGTGATTCTTTACATGTTGTACTAAAAATTTTCAACATTTGTTATGTATAGAAGAAATAATTTCTCCGGGAGGGGGATTTCTAGAAAAATTATGATCCATATTGTTTCACTGAGCAGGAAAGAAAAATACAGGATTTTGTTTTTTGTTTTAAGTGACATATTTCAGTATTTATCAGAACATCTGTTTCATAACTTCTCACCAATCTTTGACAGCGAATTATGAAGTTGTTATGACGAATTTACATTACAGACCCACGCACACATAAAACTACACGTGTGTGTGTGTATGTGCAGATCACCACATAATACTCAGGTGATTGTTACGGCCCATACCCCTCTTGTTCATTTAACACGCACAGGTCATCAACACTGTAAACCTTGTTTCACCCCACAGCAGATGTAAGCAATCAAAGGGGATCGTTAAAAGCGCAACCGTTAGTTACTGTACATCACTGGCAGTCGTTTTAGAATATTGCTACTGTGATATGATCTTTTAAGACTTCAGAAGTGATTTATTAAGTCAATGGCAACGTTCTCAGAAATTTTCAATCCCAATGTATTTATTTATTGCATTTTACATTGTTTGATTCAACTTATAATTTAAAACTACCTACTCAAACTATATAACACGATAATTATTGTTTATCTCACTTGTAATGATATATTCTACCAGTATATCTTTCCGACAGATCAAGGTATGATCAAATTGTATATACAACTGAATTGTCTTTTAGAGAAAAGAACGTGTCATGGTATGTTTCATATTTCAGATTNAAGAACGTGTCATGGTATGTTTCATATTTCATATTAATTAAAAATTGAAAATGAATTAATGAAAAATATGTAATTGCATGGTTCGTTGAATTATAACTAAAACAAGTGATGTGGCAACATCACAGAGGGACCCGCTGGTTGAGTTATCAAGTCTATCTAATTAACAAAATATTTAGGTAATAATCAATAGTGACTCTGATCTTTGACCCTTGACAATATTTTTGTGGAAGGTTTAGCGATCCTCTGATGATTGGCCTTGTTTCTATCATGTGCGCAAGATTTGTTGTTTTAGAGATAGTCACTTGTGACCTTGACCTTTGATCACTGACCTTGAAAATCAACAGGCTTCATCCGCTCTCCATGGACAACATTTGTGGAAGGTTTGATGATTCTCTAATGAATGCTTTGTCTTCTATCTTGTTCACGGGATTTTAAGGCAGTACTCAAAAGTGACCTTGACCTTTTACCCTTGACCTTTAAAATCAATAGTGTTCATCCTCTATCCATACGAAAGTAGTGATACTCTGATTAATGTCATTACTTCTCTCGTGTTCACAAGATTTTTAGCAATAGTCAATAGTGACCTGGACCTTTGACCCCAGACCTTGACAATCAATAGGATACATCCTCTCTCCATGAGGAACGTGTGTGGAAGGTTTGATGATTCTCTGATGAATGCCTTTTCGTCAACCCCTTTTACAAGCAATAGTCAATAGTGACCTTGACCTTTGAAATCAATAAGGTTTATCTTATCTTCATGGGAAACAGTTGTGGAATGTTTGATGATCTTGTTCACGGGAGTTCCATCACAAACACAAACAGTCGCATGGACTCACTCACAGCAGTGATGCTATATCATCTCCACAATTAGTTGCGAAGGGGATAAGAATTCTAACACTCTCCAAAACTTTCATGCAAGTTTCTGCAAACATTTTTTAGCTACTCCCCTTTTTTATAAATAAAATTTCATAACTCGGAAATTTTACAAAAATTGAAAGGGAGCTTACATGTACCTCTATGGAGATATACATTTTCCCAATGGTGAAAGCGTTTTTCAGTTATTGCGCGAAAACTAAAAAAAAAAACATGAAACATGAAAAAAGTTCCATATCTCTGAAACATAACATCAGAATTTTCAAAAATTTAAAGGGAGCTGTTCTCAATGGATATTTGCACCGTCCTAAACTTCTATATTAATTGGTGTAAGCCCTTTCGAGTTATCGCGCAAAAACTTTTAGTGACGGACGAGCGGACGAAAAAGCTGATTACTATAGGGCTCCCGCCAATACTCGGCGGGGCCGGGCCACAATTACAAAATATTGGAGGGGGGGGGGGTACTTGTATTTACAGACGACCCTGTGGTGTAGAGAGCTTTGATTTAAATGTTATTTCTGTTGCGTTTACAATATACCAACATCCATGAATCAGTTATTGTTGACGAATTATAACCTATGTGACAAAGTATATGATGTATTTGTTTTAGAGATTTTTTTTCTTACTTAGTATACTATTCTTTTTTTTTCACAGTGATGGATTTCTGTTCTGTATATTACAAGTATATTTTACTAATTTTACAACAATTAATTTTTCCTTTGTATCAATTAGGCACATTCCTATTTGGTTTGATGTTTATTTTACTGCAGCCAATTAACGTTGTTTTCCATTTGCAAGTTTTATACTATCAGATACAGCTAGTTTATTGCCAAATAATGGGCTGATAAGGGCATAAACATGTATAAGCACAACATAATTGATCAGCAACTAAAGATACCAAGGGGCGATGCATAGGGAACATATAGTCATCAATATAAACATATTATTAGTTATATATCTTCATGTATACATACACCTTTCATTCATGAAAGATTAATTCATTAAAAAGATATATAGGTTTGTTCCGCCTAGTACCAAAAGTTGAGATTCAAGAATACATGTATTCATACTACATTTGTAATCACATAACAAAGGATTCATTCATATCCTTAACGTGTATACATTTATATACAAAAAGTATACCTGTATATAATATGAAAACTCTCTATAGTATACATGAACGAGTCACAAATTTGGAACAGATGAGATAATTCTTGGGTTTTCATTAATCATATAGATTTATCCAAGTCTAGTAGACGACTGAAATTAGAACATTATTCGCTTATTACTTTTAACATTTCTAGTCTTTCACAATGAAACTTGTCACAACGCAATAGAAAATGTATTTCATCACCCACAGCACCAGAGTGTATTCTAGGATGTGCAGGTATACTTTATAAGTATCAATGATGAATTCCATGACATGAAATTCTGAATCTGCTGAAGCTTCGTCTGTAATCATAATTCTTTATAATTGACAAATAATTCTTTCTGAAAAAAAAGCATTTATACTTTGTAAATCCATTAATTTTGTGAAGAATGAAAGAACCAAACGCTGTGAAATTAATTCCCAAATAATTGTAATGTTGATCGCAGTCAATTGTCCATGGATTTGGTCTGTAACCGATCAGTTGTGCTTATTTTGCGTTGAACGTGGTGTATAAGCAACGAACTTACTTACCCTTCGTAATGTTTGGGTGTACTGGTAGAGCAGAAATAAATGTATGCTCTCGCTTCTCACCGCTGAGACCCAAGGACGATTCATGTGATCGGTAGTGATTGTGTATGGGAGGGTACAGTGGTCGCCCGCTCGGACGTGGGCTATTTTCGGATACTCCGGTTTCCTCCCACACAATGTCCCCATATGGCCTTGAGTTAGTTGCTGCCCACCTTTTTCGATAGCAGACAGCTACTTTTGTGTACATTTTGATTCCTATCATCAATATTTTGCGCCTTCCGGGAATAGAGCGTCACCTTATATAACATAATGCCAAATTGATATGTACAATATTTACTAATATATCCCTTCTCTCTTTATTATCTCTGTATTTTATAAATGCAATTGTATATTTTTTGCGTCATTTACATAATAAATGGCAAGTTTCAACTCAATTGGTGTCATGTTTTTGCCTTCCTGAAGCAAAGCAAAATATCTAATCGGTAATGTTTCTAATGTCGTCGGAACATAAAGTAACTGGCTTTTCGGTTTCATAGCCTATTGTACAGAAACCTGAGGTGAACCCATCACTAGAGTGTCGAACATTTCAATAGAATGAGTTTTCAATTTCACCAATCAAGGTATCGTTTAATCATTTAATATGCAAATCCAAAAATATTTGCAAGGTTATGCAATATTTAGATGACTCTCTCACGTAAGACTGCCGTTTCGTTTCAACTTGATGTATAACACGGAATTCTTGTTTAAATCTGTGATTTACCTTCCTCACAATCAGAAAATTTACCAGGTAATGAAATAAAATAGCATAAACAAGAAATACATGTACAATGTAGATAATAAATGAATATAGAATTTTATCACATAACAGGAAATCTGAATTGATTTATTAGGAATTATTATTTTGTAGTTTACAAATAAAATTAAATCTTCGAAGATTATTAGATTCATTTTATTCAGTACATGTATATGATTTTGATGATAGATCTTGAAAACATTATTCTTATCAACTTTATTTACTAAAACTCCAACTTTGACAGTAAATTACGATTGATTGATTATTTGTTGTTTTTCGTCCCGTCGAGAATATTTCACTCATATTGATTATTGAGACGTCACCATTGCCGGTGAAGGGCTGCAAATGTAGACCTAAAGCACTCATGGCTTTTACAGTGAGGGTTCTTTTGCGTGCCACACATGCTGCGACACGGGACCTCCGTTTTTAAGGTCATATCCGAAAGACCCGTGATTCTCACTTCTAAATGCCGAGCTCTTGACGAAGGAGCAATCACTACCTATTTTCACGTCTTAGGTTTAAAGCAGCCGAGCACGGGGCTCGAACGCACGACCTCCCGATCACGAGGCGCAGTAAATTACGATTTCTAGTTGCTCAAATATTTGTCATGCGCTCTTAGATGTTTACAAAGTACAAATATATTTGCAATGCAAAATCGCGACAGCGTTATTAAAGCGCGATGACGTGTAAACGTGAAAGCGAGACTGCGTGTTATCGCGATTGCGCGTTGTGTGTTAGCGCGATGGGGTTTTGCGTGTTAGCGCGATGGCGTGTTGTGTAATAGCGCGTTTTAAGAAACGAGTCCTCCGTTGATCGAAGGACTGTTGAATCCGGCAAAATAGAAAACCGGAAATAGATTAAACACCTTAATTCATTACCGAATGTTGAATTTGGAAATAAATAAATCTTTTTCAAGTATATACATAGATTGTACGTATATACAAGGATAACCCATAAAGCTCAAAGGGCTTATTTCCAATGGGGTCCTTATAATGCACAGATGTAGGCGTTAGGAGGTCATTATGTGGGAGGAAACCGAAGTACTCGGAGAAAACCCACGTGTCCGAGTGGGCGACCGCCATACCCTCTCACATACAACCTCTGCGATCACGGGGATCGAACTCGGGTTGCAGTGGTGAGAAGCGAGAGCCCGGACACCCATTTTTATTTATCTATCTGTAAATTGCCTGTGGGATTCTGACAGAATTAAGAGATACAGAGGTGAGAATTCGTACAAACTATTACTAAAGTATTCCAAAAATGCCCCAAATTACGTAGCTGTTGCATGACCGGGTAACGTCTTTTTACCTCCATGTGTAATAGTTTCTATATCCAGGAAATGACGTATTAGAATTGTGTGGGCCTACCTAGTACAGACACTAGGACTTATTAGGCACCAATTGGTTAAGTTCAAACTAAGGTTTAAAATTTCAATTCATCCCCCTCCCAAATTTAATTAAATTCAGTGGTATGAAAATGAATACCATGCTATTGTCTTGTTTTACGGAGCTGTGGAACTGTAAGCCGCTATATTTTGATAGATGGGTTGGAGTTGATGAATGGTAGAGTCCAGACCTGAAATCATTTAGAAAAGAACGTTACCAGACAGTTAAAGCCCCTTAATTGGCGACAAGGAGTATTAAGAATTGTCGGTAGGGTCAGTATTAACTACCGTCTTTTGTATTAACTTGTGAGAAGAATATTGTGATTGCTTAAAAATGACAGCTACAACGAAGCAGAGGAATGAATTACATGAAACTCTTCTCAAAAACGATTTGTAAGATAGCAGTCACCAGAAATCAATGCCCAAATGTCAATTAATAATGATCTCGGAATGACAAAATCCCATATTTCAAATATACGTAAAAGAAAAAAAAAGTTCATGTAAGTAATGAAAATGAATATCAAGTGGTCATTACGCTGTTAGGTGTGTGGGTTTTTTTTCGCTATGAATAAGTGGTCAGTATGTTTAGGTCTAAACAAGCAATCGTTGTACAATATATGATCATCAGGGGCGGATCCAGGATTTTTGAAGGGGGTGGGGGGGGGTGTTGAGAATTTTATCGAATCGAAATGCATGTAATGCCCCTTCAGAGGATAGGGATTATGAGCCGCGGCGCCAAAGGTCCTGAGCAGCGTGTTCAGGGCAGATTCCAATGGACGAAGCCCAAGCTTAGAAAATGTTTTCTTTTTGTTTTTCAATTTTTGAGGACCGTAACCAGTATTTTCCAGGGTAGGGGGGTGCACAAGACTAAGCCGAAAGATATGCCGCTTTAGACCCTTTGTGGGTCCAGGACTGGTCCTAGCAGGGGGTCCAGGAGTCAAAACCCACGGAAACTGAAAGGTTTTAGCATTTTCAGTCAGTCTAGGGGTCGCTTTAGATTCCCAGCGGGTCCAGGTCCAGACGCCGAAGCTCCCAAAAACTGAGAGGTTTTAGCATTTTCATTGGGTCCGGGGCCGCTTTCAGCCCCCAACGGATCCAGGACTGGCTCTAGTAGGGAGTCCATGGGGCAAAGCCCCCGGAAATTGAGAGGTTTTAGCATTTTCATTGAGTATAGGGGTCGCTTTAGATTCCCAGCGGGTCCAGAACTGGTCCTGGTAGGGGGTCCTGGGACCGAAGCCCCCGGAAACTGAGGGGTTTTAGCATTTTTCATTATCTCCGGTGCCGCTTTCAGCCCCATCTGGTCTAGGACTGGCCCTGGTAGGGGGTCCAGGTGGAAAAGCCCCCCCCCCCGACTAAAAAAAGGTTTTAGCATTTTCATTGGGTCTGGGGCCGCTTTCAGCTCCTTCGGGTCCAGGACAGGCCCTGGTAGGGGGTCCAGGGCCGAAGCCTCCGGAAACTGAAAGGTTTTAGCTTTTTTTTTGGGTTTGTGGACCGCTTTTATGTTGTAAAAGGGGGGGGGGGGGGCATTTGCAACACCCCATCCTGGTTACATGCAGCCTTGTTGTCGGCTTCATTTCAGATGTATTCACTAGATCGATTTTGTTAAATTTTAAAACCATACCTAATAAGTACAAACATTTTGCCCTATTTCCTTTGACCTTTGGAAAATAGACTCATGTGTTAATTTAAATTTGAAATTTCTCTAAAAGAGGTTACATCCCTCCCCTCTCTCTCTCTCCTTTGAGGGGGGGGGGTCAAAGAGGGAGAAACCCCTGCAACTTTCCCATTGAATCCATTTTAAGATTCTTTAGATCTGGATACGACCGGAACGCACGCTGTTTTCAAGATCTTGCTGTAGATTGTCATAAAATTCAAATATAGAATTATAGTCAGCCTCCGGTACTAGTATTAGTTTCTGCTGTGTTACCTGTAGAAGTAATGGTATGAAAACGCAGATCTACCCGCTATGAAAACATTCAATTCCTGATTAAGATATTCTTTCAATGTATTTTCATATTCAATCTCTAATTTATTTTCTGAAAATTCCTTACATATTTCCACACTTAACTACACTAGTGTTAAGCATACTTTAAAGTCGCATTCAAACTTATAATTCAAGGTTTCAATAAATTCCCTTGTGTATGTTGAAGGTCAGTCTGACGAAAAAGAGGGTAAGGAAAGACCCTTGACAATGTTATTGATGTACAGGAAGCAACCAACCCCGTTTCCAATGTGACATTCAACCGACCACGAGATGTAATGATTTTGGTTCACAAACAACACTCATTAGATTATAAACAGCCAAACGCGGAGGTCTCAATCAAGCTTTGTCTTTACTGCCAAGTGATCATTTTGAGACAGTGGATTGTTTGTACCGGCATCTGTTACGGAACAAAAGAAAAAAGAAATCATCTGACGAGAAAAATCACGAGACGAAACGAGAAACTGTCGACTTGTTCGAGTTTATTTCATACATATTGATTCTCAGTCCTTGGTTCGCACGTGTTATGTCCGAACTCATGTTTCTTTCTTGAAGTAAAAGTAGAAAAATGACACTCATAACATTTACTTCACTATTAAATTTCATTCCTTGCAAATTCAGTTCATACATACTCTCTTTTATTTTATTAAATGTGCACTTATCATCGGCACTTAATGCGCTGTAAAATCAGACTGCGATGTAATCGCTGACACACATTGTCCAAAATGGATAGTCTATGCGTTATGCGGTATCTAATAGCATCTCTATTTGCGAAGAACTATGAATAGTACTAGACGTTACGTCTGTTATTACCGTCTTCCTTGGATAGTTGAAGTGATTTACAATCTCCAGACAAAGCATTTCCTTTCTGTTGTGATTGGTAGAAAATGCATGAAGTGAAAATTGTCTTAATTCCCATTGGTTAAAATTCCGTTCTGTGCAAGGGAGATAAATTTTCTGTGATCTAATTTAAGTACGAGTTAACAATTTAACAACAAAAAATGACAAAACGAACCAAGAAAATTGCAATTAATGGAATTATTACACGACTATTACCAGACATTTATATGACATTATTCAGAGAAATAATTTCCTATTTTTGCGTAAAACCGAAACACATCGGTTATTGTTTTGTTTGCTTTTCAATTCGGTGGGAGGGACTACAGTTATGGTGGATCTAACAGGGGTGGGAATAACACTTAGAGCTCCGATATCATTTATCGGATAGTCTTGAAACTTTGTTGAAGGACAAATAGGTCCAATTATTTTCCTTAAAGTTATCTTGGACCGGATATATTGGAAACTTTTTATGTGCATATTGTCAGGACAGAAAGATCCAATTATTTTTCTACTAGTAAGAGTGGATCTAAGTGAGGTCGGGTGAGAATGTAAAATAGTTTGTGAACACTTATTTAATAATATGGTTTTTATAGACTTGAAATTTTGTATAATGCCTTATTGTCACATACAGATCTGCATATTGTCAGGACAGGAGGGTCCATTGTTATGGGGGGTGTCTAAAATTAATATTACTCTCTTCATTGTGCATTGCCTTTTTGTGTATGACCACCTGGGCCCTGATTCGTTAATGATACTGTTCTAACACAGTTATACAAGAGGTTTAATTAGTGTTGATATAGGGAACAGTGCAATGGTTTTTTGATCTAAAATGGCGAAGTAACAAAGTATTAAACGTAATCATAGTTATTGTGAAGAAAAGTATGTACTTGGAATATAGGGTACTGTGAATTTTGTAAGGGTATTTATTTTGGCTCATTTCAAAAATGAAATAAAAGAGATAATTCAACTTCACTCTTTAAAGACGGCAAACTTTTTCAAAAACCTATACTTGTGTTCATGAAAGAGTTGGTTTGGTCCCCTTCCCACAATTCCGTTCGCAGCCAGGCACCGATTGATTCTTTGTTAATGTAGCTACACTCCATAGTAGCGATCAACATGTACGTGAGGATCAAAGGATCTGATTTTAATTAGATTGATTTGATGCACAGGGGTTAAGCATGTTTTGAACCAAAACTCCTCGTAACCATAAGTAAAGAAAGGGGTCGAACTCATTCCAAGATGGAAAACTTCCCAATCGCTTCAAACGCCTAAAATCACAAAAGCGTTTCAAAATGCGTAATCTACATATTGCAGTGTAGATAGTAAACAAAAAATCTGCTTTAAACGGAACGTATACTAGTATATTCAATATAGGTAAACAGAAACATGGCTCGAGCCTTGTTTACATAGCGAGGAATTGAAAGTGCTGTATCTCACTTGAAACTCAACAAATGACGTTCAAATTTTTGCTGACCATTAGAAATACCCTAAGTGAACATTGTAAACATTAAAAATGAAAATCTAAACACTTTTATTAAACGTGACTGTTGAAACTCCTGTAACAACTTGTTTATAAGTAGCCTGTATCTCGATTCAAAAACTGACTATACGCAGAACATGCTCTTGCGTTTCAAATAAACACCATATGCAGGCGATGATGGAATGTTGCTACATAAATATTGGAAGTTAACGATGGAGACGCTGTCCTCTTTGTCATAAATTTGAGTTGTTATTGTCATTATTCAATGAAATATCCAAGTACTATACGAAGTAGATACCATGTATGAATGACTTATTTTTATTTCACAGGGATATATCTAATCGACATATGTTATTTATTGATAAACTGTCGTCGATTTTTACCTCTCATGTAAAAGCTTCTGAATAAATTCTGCCTTGTAAGACAGACCAGCTAACAAAGAAGCACAACTCGTGCCCCCATGGGAATTCCCAACAGATTGCTGGAAGACCTGATCACCAAAGATTACAAAAATATTGTCAGTGATTGCATTGCTTCATATCAACTTCAGAGGAATAGAAATAAAACCATAAGAATTTTCTTTAAATCACCACATTTTTGTACGAAAATATGGAAATCCGATATAGAGAATAGATCTGGACCAAGAAGATGTTATCAAAATTCTATCCTTTCTGGTATCATATTTGGTCCAAGTCTGTGCTCTACATGACTTTTGGATATATCACCAAAAATGTGGTGATTTTAAGCAAATTCTTGAAGTTTAGAATTTTCCATGATATTTGGGGCATTAGATCTTAGATCTGGTTCCAGTAAGTGCTCTACCAAGCCTCTATCCTTACTACTAACAAAACTCCTAACAGCTGTCAAAGAGTCACTTCAGAGATACTGTTCCACTACATATTCCAGAAGTGGTGTCAATCAGATGTGGATTCTCAAAAACTCAAAAGAGCTTTTGACTGCATCAAAACGTATGATTTCTCCACATTAATTAACTTTATATTCAAATTTTTATCTTAAAATTTAAAACGGAACTTTAAAAAGTGGAAGATTTTGATTAAATTTTAAATTATTGCCTGAAATACTGAATTTTTGCACAGAATTTTGAGTAAATTGACTTACACTTTCTGTTTCAAAAATACCTCAACAAAATTAATAAATAACACTATTTGAACAAACTCCAAGTCTTAGCTACTTGTATCAGAATTTTCAAAACAGTGTTGTATGAATAGGGTGTAAAAATAGATGGTATATTGGATGAAATAGGAACTGTAAAATCATGCATATTTAGACCGTTTTGATTAATCAATCCTTCCGCCAACGAAAATATAGTCCCTACCAAACCCTTTCAAAATCTAAATTGATATATTTTTTTTCAACTGGACAGGGTTCAGTTGTAGATGTGTAATATGCTTACTTAAATGGGGCCAGTATTGAACCAGTAAATACTTATTGGAGCGTCCTGCGCATTTGTGCTTAAAAGCTCAGGCTCCAAGTTCCTTAATGCATGCAGATTTAGTTTATTTTGGACTATACAAAAGAGTTGGTTTTTGTGTACATGGTAATTTCTGTCGCAAAGGGAGACGGATATCTTTTCTGGTCTCAATTGTTGCACGATATTCTACATTTCTAAATGAAACATACATGAATCCAAAACCATAGTTTGGCTCAAATGCAGGTGGAACACACGAAAAACGTTCACGCATACACAAACACTATATGTACATTGACAACATTCGCCTGGTAAAAAAATGTCCTATTGTGTTCACTAAAACGTAGCAAGATTAAGGAGGGTCGGTACTTGTATATGAACGATATAATGGAAAGTTAAAATTACACGCAAGAGAAATTTACGCTAATTGCGCAGCATAAAAATCCCCGTCGCAATCCAGATTGTTGGTCAGGTATTCTACCCTCGCATGCAAGGCATTTGCATTTAATCCCTAACAGAAAAGACCAGTAATATGATAGTAAATGGAGGTTGTAAAGAATTTAACTGCATTACAACCTGAAAATTTACATTTGTATTTCATTTTTAAAAAGTCAGCATGATCTTTTACACAGCCAAGTTTGAATTAATCTATCTTTCTTTAATGTATATGAATATTAATTGAACACTCCGTTGGTAGTCCACACGGACACTTAGGTACCATTTCACCTTTGCATTGCTTCTCGCATTGGGCACTTCCACCCGATCACTCAATAAGACTCAAATGCGGAGTTTACAATTTATTGCTTTAACAAGCAGGCTGAAATAACAAATAGGTGTAACAGATCTTCCCGTTCACATATACATAAGATGATGACAAGTCCTAGCAAACAGAGTAATCACTATGGCAGGATAAACCAATACTAAACAGGGTGATTGGCGGTTAAGCCGCATGTTACATGTATATATACAAAACCACAACTTGCAGGTCCGAGGGGACATCCGGAATACCGACTTAAAAGTTTATTATGGCAAAACCGTTGGCCTCGTGACATCCAAGGAGGACCGGAAAGGGATCCGTCCCAATCTGTTTACCCTGTTCCAACCAGACCCCCCCCCCCCCCCCCCCGGTGAGTCGTACCAGTCCTCCCCTGGTACTCCAGAACGGGGTCTCCCCTCCATGTTAAAGAGGTGGAGAGAGCACCAAGACTGTAGTCTCGTGTATTCCGATCAGCTCATGCCGCGTTATGCGTTACAACATGAACCACTATACCAAATTTCATTTTTTACAACCACTATACCAAATTTCACTTTTTTACACACTAGCCAGGAAAAATTTTGTGCGTTTTTTCATATGAACCAGAATTTCACTTGTATCACACTGGCTATTTATACATTTATGCTGGTTTTCATATGAACCAGCAATTTTTATTTATTGGCCACTATATGCCACAACATTATGCCCCCCGTCTTTGTATGACAGGGGGACTGGAACGACAGGCCAGATCGGACACAACGGACCCTTTCCTGCGATACATCCCCCCAGACCTGCCACAGACATCGATATGATGTACCTCCACCTACCTAAAACTAGATGCACCCTAAGCCCTTTCTAACATAACCACCCTAATCAGCCCTAGGGGAAAAGGTGCCCAATTGGTTTAGAACAGTGGGAAATGCAGCCCCAGTATGGTTAAGAAAGAGTTGATTTCCTAAACAGTAAGGGGTGTCCCATGAATCTGAACAAACTAGCAATGGGCGACACAATAAGAGGCCTGCACATATTCAGGTTAGGTATCAGAGTCACGTAGTTTCGAGGGTGTGGCTTGCTGACCAGGACTTAGCTACAAAATAATGCGTCTGTCACGATGCCATGTGGAACAGAAGATGATCCGGTCACAGAGATGAGTCATACCGCGGGAGTTTGACTCTACGTCATGAACCAATGCCATATATGGATAGCCGAGTTAATTCATACTTAAAATGCATAGGCACGACAAAACAAAACACAACAGAACAACTTATGAGCACTTCGGTCAATTAAGTTGGATTATTTGAAATGGGATTCAAATAATCCCAATTATTGTGCTGAAGTTTAAAGTAGAAAATTCATATAGGTAGAAAATTTATAAAGAACACTACAAACACGATTCCTGTTACCTGTGCCACCACGAGGAGGCCTAGGATCTACAGCGAGTACAAATAGCCGGCCAATACAAAATGTAGGAAGATCATGCATATTTCACATCTCACATCCATAAAAGAAGTGAATAAGTGCGAATTGTATCAATATCTTACAAATGAAAGCCAAACCTATAAATACAAGTAATATGAATTATTAATAGAAGCAAACAATTTAAGCCACCTTAAGGTACATTAGTGTAAGAATAGTGCTGTACTTCAATTAGAAAAGGAGTACATGTAGAATGTTAACATAATAAAAGCAAAAAGGTGTATACTATGAGCTGAAGGAAAATGCTGATAGTGAGCGTTCTTTCAGTTAAATTTCGTCTACCAAATTGTACATTATGATATTCATGACACTGGAAATAGAATCATTTAACGAAATTTTTAGAATGTGGAAAAAATCTCAATATGGCAGGTGTATATATGTATCTTCGTTATATACATAATATCAATTTATACTTTTTGTAATATATATATTTTTCCCCCAGATACCCTGGACTATGGCAAAATAACATCCCCGTCTAGATTGGGAAATATAATCATAACTTCCTTAAAACTAGAACACTGACAAAGTCAGCAAGGGCCCCGCTGGGGCAAATGTTTTAATGTACACATCTGCAAATGGTAATAAACAAGTTTACAAAATTTCGGTTAAGTAAAATTTATAGATTTTGAGTTATAGTTTCACAAAATATGAGTTGCAAAATCTCTGAATTTTCATCGAACAATGAAGTTTCCCCCAAAATTATGCACATCTGTAATACCTGGTGAGAATACAATAGGGTAAAAATTCAGGCTTGTCACATATTATACGGATTGCAGTTTCTAGTGTTCACAAAGTACGAGTCTCTCTAAAATTGCGGAACTTTTCATGGAAGAATGAAGCTTTCCCCAATATTGACCCTAAAGACAAATTTCAATATGCACATCTGCAGATGGTGAGAAACAAGTGTGCAAAATTTCATCTATGCACAATGTATAGGTTTTGAGTTTTTGGTTTCACAAAAATTGTTGACGGACAGACAGACAGACGGACAAAGTGAAACAATCTCTCGATGCAGGCGCAGCCTAAAAATGTTAGCAACGTTTCATCATCACGTGCACATTACAATTAAATGTAGTCCTCACTAATAACAATAATTGACTGAACTTTAATATCCTATGTTGTCTACTAAAAGTGGGATAATTCATCCTTTGGATTTTTGTTTGGGTCACTTAATTCTAATTCATTTTCTATGGGATTATTTATCCTATTGAAAAACCATAGGAGTTTTTTTTCCTATAAGATTTTTTCCCCCATAGGATAATGATAGGATTTTGATAAGATAAAAAATCCCCCCATTCTCCAACAGGATTTTTATCTTTAGGAGCTTATATCTCTTAATGTACAAGTTGTAGTAACTTTAGCTTTGAACTAGAAGATACTGCAAAAAAATTCCATGGCCACCAGATTTCTGTATCTTTGATAAAAAGGGTAGCAAAAAGTGGACTTTGTCATGTCCGAAGTTAAATGTCATACTGTTTTGACCTACATGTACTTTTAGAAAATTCTAATGTATGCCATATCTTTTAAACCGCAAGACATTGTTTTCATATTTAGGATATGCATAACCTTTCCATTGACACGAAATGTGTTGACCTTGTAATTCATCTCTCAGTATAAGGTGAATTAAATGAAAATTGCTTCACCTCAATATTGCTAAAAAAAACAAACCCTCAACAACAATGTCTTGTAGTTGCATTTTGTTCTAATCCAGTGGCATCAGTGTAGAAAATAGATGATCGCTTTTTGGCGATACATTTGAAATCATTTATAGAAAACAACATAAAAGTAGATATTGAAGCATTGCAAAAGGAGTCCTTATGGCAAATATGAAATGATCTTTACCACATTGATATATTTTCAATTCAGCATCTACACGGATAGCTTGAATAAAACCTGAAAAATTTCAAATTCCTGAAATTTTCTAAGTTCAGGGTTCATGACTCTTTCAAACATAGGACAACAAAGCTACGGAGATGACCAATATATGTTGGGGAAACTGTCACCACACGGACAGGACGATAACTGTTAAAATACGGCCCCTGCCCCAAAACAGGACCGTAATAATAGTCTTTATAGAATAACAAAATTTAAATATTGGATTGTACACATTCACATCCTTTTACTTGGTTATATTAATTGTTGATATTAAAGTACTTCAATGATATTTACATGACAGAAACATATATAATGTACATCACTGCAATCTATGAGCATCACGTGCTTTTGAAATGTTCATTTACTTTTGTAATATAAAATCATAGTACCCTTAGATATCCGTTGAGAAAAAGTCAGACCATATTTCCTGTGTTTTGGAAAAGATAACAGTTGATGAAGAATGTAATTTGCACAATTATTCATACTTGAATTCTAAGTTACCTCTCTTTGAAAAATGCAAATGCACCTGTACGTATACATACTACAAAAACACTGTCAGTTGTTGTATTATTATATTTTCATCATCATCAAATAATTCTGATGAATGATGTTTGCGTTGTCTGTAACACTTATCATTATCATTGGAAGTCTTCAATTTTGGAGATAGAAAAAAAAATTGTGAAATGTACATTGCGTATGTCCTTAAGCCGTTTTTCATACACTGTTTACTCCGTTTACCTGATCATCTCACGGCGGGTGTGACCGGTCCGTGTTTTGTATTCTATTTAGGACTTACGAGAATGATCACTGTTTGTTATATTTGCCTTTATAATAGAATGAAGACACAAACTGGGGTAGAATAATATGTTTAACGACGTAACCGTGTTTGAGGGCGAAGCAGAAAGTATCGCATGTATTAGTATTTACGAACGTTTGCGGGCAGCTTTCGTTATCTTAACATTCGAGTTTAGCCATTTGTTCCGCCTATACATTCAACGCGGAAAATATTACGCAATTAATGTAAACAGTGAATTGTGACGTCATACATATTTTGTTAGAAAACACTGATTGCCCACACAAGTACTCTGAAGTACATATTAAGAGCATACTTGGGTTTCTTATAGATAATATTTATGTAGTCTTTGGAGACCATGTTTTGCAACAATTCGTTGGAATTCCTATGGGCACTAATTCTGTCCCCATATTGGCAGACTCATTTTTATATTCATACGATGCAGAATTTGTTCAAAAACTGTTACGGGATAACAACCAAAAAAAAACAAAAAAAAAACTTGCCGTGTCCTTCAACCTTACATATAGATGATGTCCTATCAGATAAAAATCATAATTATGTCCATTTGATATATTCCGACGAACTCGAAATAAAGGGCACCACAGAATCTGACATATCTGCTTCATATTTGGATATTTTACTTAATATTGACTCTAATGACAGACTGACAACTACATTATATGATGAGCGTGATGACTTTTAACTTTGCAATCGTCGACTTTCCTTTTCCATGTAGTAATATGCAGAAGGATAATGTGTACGCTGAAATAGACACAAGGTACTACATTTCATGCAGGAATAAACACTACGCCCTAAAAAGTGTCTATTTGCGAAGTAGAAGTTAGATAACATATGGGTGACCCACAGTTAACATAGTAGCTGGTACAAATGATGGGTGACCACAGGTAACCTAGTACTGCTTACAACACTGATGGGTGACCACGGTACCTAGTGATGGGGTGGACCACGGAACGCTAGTGATCGGTGACACAGGTAACCTAGTGATGGGTATCACAGAACTATAGCTACTATGTGACACTACCTAGTGATGGTGACACAGGTAACCTAGTTCTGTTTACAGCACTGATTGGGAACACGTAACCTAGTGAGGGTGATCACAGTACTAGTTCTGTTTACACTGATGGTGACCACGTAACTAGTACTGCTATACATCAGTAGTAGTATATTAGTGTACTCTGGTACCCATCAGTGTGACCAGTGCTAGGTTACTCGGGTCACCCATCCGTGTGTAACAGTGCAAGGTAAGTATTAGGTTAACTCTGGTCCCACAGTGTGTAAGCAGAACTAGGTACTCGGGTCACCCATCAGTGTGTAAACCAGTACTAGGTTACCTCTGGTCACCCATCAGTGTATAACCAGTGCAAGGTAAAGTCTAGGTTACCTGTGGTCACCCATCATGTGGTAAGCATACTAGGTACCTTTGGTCACCCATCCGTGTGCAAGCAGTACTAGGTTACCTGTGTCAACTCAGTGTGTAGCAGTACTAGGTTACCTGTGGTCACATCATTTGTAAAAGACAAGGTTACCTATGGTCATATTTCACTTCTCAAATGGAACTACTTTTTAGGGCGTATCAAAATGTGGTGACCGTGGTAAGTACCCGGTGCTAACTATTTCAGCGTACAAATTATCCTTCTGCTAGTAATATACCACTATCATCCGTGCTTATGATGTGCATATCTTCAAGTTGATTCGATACGCAAGAGCATGTCATGCGCATGAGGACGTTTTCAAGCGAGTACAACTACTAACAACAAGTTGATGTTGCAAGGTTATAACGAATGTCGTTTAACGTATTATCATTTCGCAAATTAATTACCTTGTTTGCGATTACAAATTATCACTAAGTCATATTTCATGTTGACTGATTTGTTTCATACCCTTTGTTAGCCTGTCATTTTTTTTTTTGTTTTGACGATGGGTAACACCGTTTATTTTATTTTGACTAAGGGCTCACGGCGGGTGTGACCGGTCAGCAGAGGATCATGCTTACTCCTCCATGGTACCTGATCCTGCCTTCGCTTTTGTCAGAGGTCCGTGCTGCCCTACACTCGACTTTGTACATCTATATTAACACAATGTTAACTTCACCAAATTATATTCGTCGTCATTATTTTGAAAATGTACAGACCTCACGCGAGTTCAACAACACGAGAACAACCGAAGAGTGATTATAAGATTGAAAAAAAAATATGTATTACGTATGTGTTTTTTTTTTTTACAGATTTTATGTAACATCTCTTGACACCGTGAACTTAGGTAGATGAGATTCAAAATGGAGAAATACATGTTCATGCAGTTGCATTCGAATCTACGCCATTTTGACCAAAATGTTCAAGTTCTGTGGGTATGGTTTGATTTTTCATTAGTTTTTTTAAACATGCGTATACGTGTTACCTATAGGGAGAGTTTTACGATACACAAAATATTGATGTTCCGATTTATTGATTATTTATTGTTTTACGCCATTTTGGCAAAATATCAGCCATATCACGGCAATTAACTGACTGTTATGTTTGGTTTTGAATGTTGAAGTTTCCCTGACGGCCCTCAGTGAGCCTACTCTTTTTCGAACATCAGGGAAACGATCTTTTGCGTGCCAAGGGGGTGATGTCCCGATGTTCGTCGATCGGGATCACAAGATAGAATATTACATGTCTAAATACAATATTGAGTAAACATGTCTTGAAGTAACGTAATTGTTGAAGGGTATAAATATGACACACAGCAGACGTTCTGCAGATTCAATACGATTCTCAGCAGTGATCATTTCGATCACCTAATTGCACTCTAGGAGATTCTTAGTTTAGATGGGTAGACTTATATCTATTGATTCTACGTTTACGCATGGGTATTGATGCCTATAATTCTGATATATACAATTTATAACCCAACCGTTGAGTATAGTAAAATTTATAGGTAACCCATCCATGCTACAAAATTTATAGGTTACCAATTTATGGGTAGGCTATTAAAGCTATTCTGCCAAAAGTATTTTGACACATCATAAGATTTCTTACAACATGAAGGAATCCCATGATTTATTCAATAATGAATGAATTGTTTATATCTAAATCTTTAGTTATCTTCTATCCAACATACAGAATATGGGATGTTGGGTACAGAACCTGAGATCATAACAAATGAATGAAGCGGGATTGAAAAAAATATCCAAATATAAATCCTATAAACTATAAACGTGATAAATAGTCTGCATGCTACGAAAGCCTATTAGTATCATGTAAACAAATTCACCTTCTACTATCTCGTAATTACGAGAAAAGATCTACCCTTCCGAGAAAAGATCTCGTAATTATGAGATAAGATCTCGTTATTAC
>CAJDSM010042939.1:3316-17582 GCA_903981925.1 Ostrea lurida | reverse complement strand
CATTTGTCGATTCAATATACCTCAGTCAACTAGAAATAAAGACACCACAGACTTCCATATCTGCTTCATATTTAGATATTCTATTCAACATAAATGTTAACGGCAAATTCTCCATCGTTACCTTCGGGCGCCATATTAATGGAGCAATGTTCCGTTATTACCTGCATGCAAAGTTATTGTCATTCAACTGATTCTATACGTGATCATGTTCTGCGTACGACCAGTTTTTGAATTTAAACAGCTTACCGACAAATAGGTTGATGTTACCTAAGTTGCAGCAGACAGTCTTGTTTAAAGCCAGCATTTTGCAAATTCTATGATCGTTATAATCGAGTAATTCTATGATGCGTGTTAACTAAAGTGCTACAATCTATGACTATTACAACTCACTCCGCTCCTGAGACTCCGGATATCCACCTCTTTGGCGTTCCAGAGGTTCGTAGTTTGCCCTCTACTCTCGTTTTGTTTTCTTGAACCAAGAATGTTATTGAATTGAATCACTGTTTGATATCTCATTCATTCATAAACAAATCGATTCTACTGCTCTGCATCTTTCAGGCAAAAAATACACGATAAAATCTACTAGTTAAACAAGAATAACAACAGTTCAGCAACTAAGATTCATATGCTACAATGTACAACCCATAAAGTCCTATTCGCGAAATTGCTTTTCTGTCACCTTACTTGAGAGCAGTACATGATGAAACTACTACAATTTAGCAGACTAATGTACTTTGTTACATACAATACCCGAGATGCACCAGGACTCTTTGAACTGATATCCACTATCGTGGACGCATTGTACAATTGGGTTCAATTCTCATCCTCTCTGCTCCTTGAGAAACCGTTATGCTATGTAGGAATACCCACAAAATAATGAATACGGTCATAGCAGTTAATTATGTCATCACACACTCTTGTCCTACATGTCGTTCAACTATAATTCTATATTTACATTTTACTTTCACGTGATCACGCTACGCCCGATTGCTCATGGGTTAAAAACACCTTTGAAGAATGATCTGAGCTGTTGATTTTCGATCACGCTGACGCTCCTGAACAAAAAGTCAATGTAATGGACATGTTTTGTTGTCTGTAATATTGATAACTTAAATGGATAAGAAATAATCTTATTTTTTCTCGGGTGATATGCAGGTCATCACCGAGATTCTAGACGTAAAACTTTTCATCAATTGCTTCTTCGCTCATGGATGATTTTACCGTCTAAAATTCGGATACCTGCATCACCCGAAAAACTATAAGATCATTCTCTTATAGATGACGATATCTGCACTGTCATATAGGAATAAAGGGGAGCTGGAGTATGCGTCATTAGTAGACCAAACTTGTAACAAATCCAACGGACGAGATCTACCAGACTTAATTGAATATGATATAAACAAAGCGATACATTCAAACAACGCGTGCACTCATTACACATGAAGAACAACAGAAACAAGTAATGTAGTTGGAGAGATAACATTGCCGTGGTATCACAAGACTAGAATGAATTCATACCTAAAACTAGAAAAGAAAAGCTAACGTACTGATGAACGATTAGAGACAACAAAGTACCATCGCTGACTAGAATTTCCTCAGAAATTGCAGCATTTGTGAAATATTAACATTAAGATTAATCGTCAAAATTTACCATTAAAGCAAGCTATGCATAACACCCGTGATGTCTATTATTTGTCCTCGAAAAGACTAGGATGATCCTAGAGAATTGTAGTTAAGTCGACTTCTGAATCTTGCATTATCAATCTGAGATACCCCATCGAAGAACATATTAAACATCCTTGAAAATGATCCCCACTGGCAAAATATAACTCTAATATCATCTGTTCTGTGGATACTAACGCTGAGTCCTTTGGGGGCAGCAGAATGTTTCTGAGGCGACACGCAGGAAAACACTTAACATGCTAAATCACTACAGTCAGCGATTCTAGTGATAATGATCATCTTCTATAGCTTTCAATCCCAAACGTTCTCGACTTACACAGTTCTGTTCAGAAGTTTTTTTATAGCTTATTTCCCAATTATGTTATAACATTTATTGTACACACATTCTGGTTCATGGATACCACCCCTCCTAAAGATACGACACAATAATGTAACACACAATAAACGCCATCTATTAAAAGTCCTAGTCTTTGTCAATGCACCGCCGCGAGAATAGCTTGAAATTTATGTATCTTCCTCTTATCCACTTTACACCCTCTCGTCTTGTAGAATATTCCTTCATGAATCCATTGCATTACAAGTCCTTCAGGTACCCATCTAGACTCTTGACATCCGATTATCTAAATTTTCCTAATATATAAACAAACGCGGACTAAAGCCATATCTACTCTAACTAAAACCTTTGTCATCTTTCTCCGTATGTTAAAATGAATGTTTTCAAACATACTCTCTTCACTTTCATCTCCTATCAGATCCCTTATTCTCATTGGATCGTATCTAATCCTAAAGCGTATCTCGACATTGATCAAGATGGTTGCGTATTCTTTCCACATATGCTCTGCTGATCATAAGCCTTCCTGCGGATCTACCTCCCACAGGCGCAATAATACATCCGCTGTTCCAATGAGAATTTCCCGTGGCAATCCTGAGCGGACGTTCAATCGGGCTCAGTCTCTCTCCTTTCGTGCGTATGGCGCACCTATTATTCAATGCTTTGAGTAATGTTCAAGATTGTTTTCCCGGGACAAAAATCATTGTATGATGCATACAAAATTTTAAATGTGCAAGGCGCGTTCATTTTCTTCATCAAGAGTGTTACATCACCCATTCCTGGTCATCATTTACCTCATAAGAGATGAAAGCATCCGAAAATTGCTTTTCTCGAAACATATCATTTGGCCCTGACAAAAGGAAGAATGACATTAAATCACTGAGTTGTGAAACAAAGCAGAATTGCGTTATTCTCTTCTAATATTTCAGCAGCGACAACGATTTGAAAATAATGAGAAAAAACGAAAAGACGCTCCAAAGCCACAAGTTGTATTAGGACTCATAAGTGTCGAATTTTTACAATTGATATCCTCTCAACACACTCCTCATATCTCGGCGACTCCCTTAACAATACCAGTTTTACACTCAAAGATCCCTCGATAATACTGATAATTTTGATATTTGGAGAGAATTCACGTGCTGTTCTACTGAAATATTTTAAGTAGTTCTTCATCTCATCGTACACAGTAACAATTAAAGGGATTGTGGGCGATCTTGAAAAAACATTTCTTGTTCTGAATAATTCCTTCAAAACTATGGACAGAAATTCGACTTATATTATTGAAAGTGAGATCTAATGTCAATACAGGTATGGGTTGGCCCCAAATTCCCAAATTATGTATTGGAAAAGAAAAGTCCTGTACATTATTGAAAGACATATCCAGGTACTCCAACTTTTCGAAGGAATGCCACCAAGTTTTGAATTGTGAAGGAATGTAAATCAGGTTCGAATGGGATATGTTAAGAATTTTCAGTACTGGACAATCCTGATTCTTTCTTGTCATAAAGTGCTATAGCAACAATTTCAATAGTTTTTGAAGTTGTGAGGAGACTTATACGAAGTTACTTTCAATTACTTGCTATACACACGTGTAAGTATGTTTTTCCGGAAAGCCTTTGTCCAATATATTATCCAACGTGTTTCTTCTCAGTAGTTTTAGTGCGTTCTAAACTATTTCACATCGAACATCCGATAGGACGGAGTACATCTATATTAAGATAAAAAGAAAAACATTTTTACAGATTCCTTTTTTTCACAATATAGTATTTATTTTCACTTTTTGATACGCTTGTCTCTTTTCACTCTCCACACAATAATCTAAATAATAATATTCAGAAACAAACGGTCTACGGTGCCTTATATTGGCGAGAATGAGCTTTTCGTATGACTGAATACTTTGGTCGAATATATCAAACATATACCAAACCACTATTCACCTTCATTCCCAAAAACGCTATGCAACACCATTGATCAATACTTAATCATATGCCCATGCCGAGTACCGGATCCTACACGCAGACATTATTCTAAATCAGAACAGATAGGTTTAAAAAACATTACCTGCGAAACCGGAACGATCAGATCCGTTTACTAGCATATGCGCTCGACCGTGAGTATTCATACATACTTTTATTTGCGCACAGCACAATAATGGCTAGCCTCTTTCAAGTTGGCATTCTTAGCAGGAAAAAGGAGAGTGAGTATTATATAGTAACACCACTTTGTACATACTGAGCACATTACAAAAGAGAATCTGTATTTTGTGCTCTTTGAAGAAGAACGTACGCGTATGATCATGATTATGTTTGGGTTGAGACAAATCTGATCCAGAGAACTTGCCCCATGAAAGACTTGGTCCATGTATGGTAATTTCACTGTTGTAAGATGCGGTACACAAGCCATGTTTATCATTAATGTGAGTCTCCTATCTATAGTTAGAACACAGCAATCATCGCGGTAAGCTGACAAAGAGCCGGAATTGGCAGGCGAGTAATGCAGAAAACTCGCGGACTACATGATTTGAGACGTTTTGCCCATATTCTATCAACAATGCAGGTTTTGGCATCTAAATATTGTGCTAGGAAAGGTTACTACAGTTCATCATAATATCTTACCTATTGACTATTATATATATCACTACTGTTCGACAAATAGTAGATTACCTAATTCGCATAAGTTGTTCTGGCATATAACTTCGCGTAGCTCCGTTAGAGAAGCTTGTTGCGAGTTTTGTGGTGGTTTAACATTGACCCAGGCCAGAAGCTACGCCATATGAATAGGGGACGAGATTCGTAAACGAGATAGAAAAGACTATAGTTAAAGAAATAAACAATGTCGAATAGCGCGTGCTGTTTTTGAAATAATTTTCACCAATATTCCATCACCTGCTCGGATTTATTGTATCGTTATACGCATTTTTGGAAAGGAGTTTTTCCTCTGTATCAACTAGTCCACATAGATTACAGTATCACTAGCTCTTCTATCTCAAAAGTCTATTTCTTATAAGCAATCAAGTTTTCATACATGACTATTATAGACTGGGTTAACCATCCCGTTTTATTTAAACCATTCTGTCTTGAACATAGGTCAACAACGGCAACTAGTCTAATATATTGCATATGCATTGGCAAGCTTTTGGATAGATAAATCTTTTGTTTGCGCAACCACACCGTATGTTTTTAACTAATGTGCTTTATCTGGCGCACAAAGAGGTTCTTCCCTCGAAAGATCATAATATTTTGTTCAGCGATCGGTCTAAGTAGAGTCCCTAATATTCAATGTCTGGAGGTTATGTCTCCGAATTTAATAGATATTAGTGTTTAAAATGATACTTGTGTGTATTTTGATGTCTCCCTCCTACCAAATATACCTACTTTTCTTATAATTACAAGTAGAAACGAAATTTTAAGTTGGCCGTATATACACTGGCTGAACGTTATATACTCAGCGGCGAAGAAACTCATACTACTACAGAGCTTTCTCTATGAGTTTACGTCTTTCTCACACACCTATGTACTATTTCGATTGATAGTAACACTTAAGAGTGGGGCAGAAGCTACGTTGAAACAATGCGTACAAATAACTGACTAGAGAAGACAGACCATTAAGCTTTTTTGAAATACTAGTAATCTACAAAGCAATATGCTTAATTATTCCTGCTTGCTCTCACAAGGACTCTTGATGCGTCTCAACAGACGGCATGCATTTAAAATCTCGACTCATGACAAATCTCAAATATATCTCCATAATCTGATCTTTAAATCTGAAGAAATCAAACACATTTTTTACTAGACCAACTAGCGGGATGTGAGTAACACAGTTCTTATTACTGATGACGCTTGGCTAACGGACGCCTTCACTGAAAAAAATAAGTACCCGCCTGGTAATAAACAAGCCGCGTAACCTAAGGAAATACAAATACTTACACTTGACTCTTTTCATGATAGCGCTAAGGAAACCGTATATCACCCAAGCAATAAAGGATACCATAATCATGCATCTAGCTTTATTAATTCACAGAACAACAGTAAAGAACCTAGGCACTATGACACTACTCAAGCGACCTACCAGCTCAACGAGGACAACCGCCCCCTTCGACCGAGAGTGATAAAACCCCGTTTTCAGCAAGCAACAGACATACCTACAAAGGTGGTCGTATATACAACAGAAGACAAACCCATGCATTCCAATTATAGTGATAATAACCCTATCATTTATCGCTGTTCAACTAGTTAAACACCGGTCCTTTCACACAACAAGCATAATAATGGAGTAAATCGCTAAAGCACCTGACCTATCTACAACACAGCATTCGAGATCCTGCATTCTATAATACCTCCAAGACATATCCTCCCCATCCTCTCTCACCTTACTCCACGCAACTGAAGCAATAAACTATGCTCTTAAATATCCACAAATAACATTCAACCACACTCTCGTATCTTATGCGATTCTTCGTATCCCCAACAGCAGTCAAGCGTAGACAAACTGTGGTCGAACTTTCAACTCGTAGTTCTACACTAATAACACTAATGATATACAAAGAATGAATAATACCACGTACTATATATATATTATCTTGAAACTATCCAAGTGCTAGATATCAGTGATATGCGCATATACATAAATGTATATACTGTAAGTATATACCCCAATAACAGATTGGTCAAAACAATATTGCAGCACCGTGGTCTCATATTTCATATCTATTTGTTCCAAATACATAGTCAGCAAGATAGCATAACTAATTTGCCGACGAGACAATAGTGACTAGAGAATAGACTATAAATCTCCCTGGTCAGGTATATTTCTGAATGATCTCTTTGTGTACCGTATCAATTCTGTAGTCACAGAGACGCGAACTAATTGCCTAAAACGGACAGTCTAGTGCTACCAAGCTAGTCTATATCACGAGGCACTTTGTGACGTGTTGTATTAACACATTTGTCTCGTGAATACTAGAAGGACTTTTTTTTTTATTACACTTGATTACCCTATTTTCAACCTAGATGGGCTACTCTAATTGAGTGTAATGAGCTTTTTCTAATAACTTTAGGGTTTGCAAATTATATTTATTACACTTAACCTACAAGCCTATTACTACATTTTATAATGCGGATTTTAACGTCAAGTCATGTAGATCATGCGCGAATCTCGCGAGTAGCGTCAGAGTTATTTTAAACTCATATTATGCAGAATGTTATACGTGCAACAGGCGCTCTCGCAAAAAACTCGGAATATATCTTACTTTTTGCATCGCGAACACGGCAAACACTCAGAGTCGAAAGCTACGTAATACACGAATAATAAAATATTAAAGTCCTCTACTCCCTGCAGGATATGGAGGCAGGAGAATTTCAAATAATACCTCTAATATTGAGAACTCAAACTCTCCGCACTTAAACTTAACCTATCATATACGATTGCATTTATTTGGTAGGCACACACGATTTATTTAATGTCAGATACATCACATGCAATCCTTTCTCACAAACACTAATGAAAATCGTGAGAGTTATAATTCTTAACTTATCTTACAAGCAGAAGTTCTGAAAGCAATATCATAAGTCCACTCTTGCTCTATACTAATAGGTGAAACTAATCATTCATAAGCATTTGTAATTGCGTACATTCAATAGATCTAACACACTGTTGATAATCTGTTAACAAATAAATTCTGGCATCCAACTCGTTACCCATTCGGGCGCCATACTTAATGTAGCGACCGTATCACCTGTCATTATAAGGGCAAATATTGTTGTACACTATTCAATGACTATATCGGTCTTATATACTGTTGTATTACTTTTCGGTTTCTCGGCGTCGCGACCAGATTTTTGAAATTTAAACAGCTTACCGACAAAATATTGATTGTTTAATATGATGTACCTAATAGTTGAGTGACATGTCTCAGATCTAGAGGCTGCATGTTAAAGCCACCATTCTTGCAAGAGATTCTAATTGAAAGATCGTTTTTAAGTTTAATGCTACAAATTCAGCCTAATTGTATAACCTCAAATCTCCTCAGCCATTATACGTAATTCTTGCTCACGAACATATCCACTCCTGCGTATTCTCAATTAGGATTTGCGTGTTGTTCTGCTCCACTTAGTCCAGGATGTTTATATTTTTTCCGTTTATTAATATCAAGAAGTCTATTGAGATGTTTAATCATTCTGGTTTGTCAATATTCTTTTCTATACATTCATAAAACAAAGTTACCGGTTAAGTGAAGCATACTTAAGTCACAAACTGATTAAATGTTGTTACCTATGAAATGTCTCCTCTCATGCTACACCATAGAAATGTCTGCTTTCTTCTCAGATATATCATAATCTATAACCAAAGACTCTTTAAAGTTAAAATAATTTTAAGCCTCACTAGATAATCTGATGAGAGAATAGAAATTTTCCAGTTAACATAGTGTCATCCAGATTAGACTTTGTAATATCTTATGCACGATGCGACAGTCGACTGTTATGTGAACATTGTCATCTTCACCGAGTCCTTTACTCACCATAACTGATCCGGAACCTAGTACAAAACAAAGAGAATCCAGAGAGCAGCACTATCGCATTATTATAGAGATAAACAATTTTATTACCTAGCAGTCTAACACCTTCTTTCTGAACTGGTGATAGAGATCAGAAGTGTTAATAAACTTTCTTTTACGAATAATTATGATGCCACTTGTACCAACACAATACCGCATCCTATCGACTTAAATTTTTCAGTTACATGTCAATAAACGTGTGTGTGCTATATCGCAGTTAGTCCGAGACACTCTCACAGAATATATATGCCATTTGATATTAGCGTTGAAGATATATATAGATATCGTTACACAAAACTTTGGCGCGGCACCCGGCTTATCTCTTTCGCTCTCTCAGAGTTTATGTAGAATGTGTTATGGTGTTGATATTGGATCCATTTGTATGAAGAGTATATAACGTACACCAATTTATGCGTGGTAATCTATAACTCTCAATAACTTTTTATAACTCCACTATAAATCATTAACCATACGTGTATACAGGAGACGCTAACTATAAGTAGTATGCTTCTATTGTAGTCCCCATGTCGCATATCATTGAACAGTGATCGATGAAAATAAGAAATGCTAGAACAGTTGTGACAACTATGAATTCAGCAACTTTGCAATAGTATACGTATAAGGTGACGAGACAGAACGAGAGAGCTCGCAGCGCGAATTACTCGACTACATCTTGCAGGGCAGAAAAGAAAACAATAAATGAACAGGTAAAAGCTACGATCAATATACTAAAGCAAGAATTAGCGACTTAAAATCCGAAAATTAATGCAACCGATCACTTGGTAAAAAACCCATATAGATGCTAATAGATTGCAGAGAAAAAATACCTGTAAATCTGAGTTAAACCTTACTGAAGTTAGAACAGTATGAAACTGGAAAAGAACCACATTTGAGACAGACCAATGTATGGGTTGTCTGGTCGAGCGATCTACATACAATATATATGACTCCGAGATAACTCCGAATGTAATAATCATTATTTTACGAACTTAGTGCTGATGGCCATCAGGGTAGATATGACAATGAGATTGTACAATACTCGATGCTCTCTGGCATTGCAGAATAACTTTCTTATGTGTAGAAAAATGACAACAGAGCAATAATTAAGATAACGGTCTGTGGGCTCGACGTAAAATTGTACCATATCACGAGCTTTCGACTATCTTGATAGCATGTGATCCTTATCCTACTTAAGTGTGATGGATTCTAGTCCAACTCATTAAAGAGAATAAAGGGGAGCTGGATAGTTATGGACTATCGTAATTCTTCTAAGTAGACAGTTTATAAACTTTAACAATCAACGTAAAGAAAATACGACAGAACCTGAATATTACAATTATGGGATATGAAAAGCAAAGCACGATTTACAACCAATATCAAGATGAAAGCAGTACCGACTCCATTTACAAGAAGAACAGAAAGAAGAAACGAGAAGGTAATGTAGTGGAGGGAATAGTATAATGCCGCTAGACGATGGAATACCAAAAGACCTAGAGGAGTGAGATGAAATGCTCATACCTTAACAAGTAGGAAACAAAAAGCTAAACTATATTAGTGAGAACGCTGAATGTGAATAAAGAACACAGATGAGAGTATAAAGTGAATCATTGAGAGAGTACGACTAGAAACGGAGATAAGCGATTAGGTATGGAATAAGAAATTCGCTAGCTAACTTCACGCATTGAATAGTAGTTTTAACGGTATTTAGCATTCAGGAACCGCTACAATGATTTGATAGTGTATTAAACCTCTAAGAAAAGAAATGGAGCGTGAGTTGATTTATGAGTCGGATCTATAGTTCTCATATCAAACCATTGCATAGTATCTATATTGTCCTCAAAAAGCATAGGATGATTACGAGACATTGTTTGGATTACGATTGCTAACTGTTCGCCGCATTTCGTATTATCAATCTGGTGGAGTGAAAAGTATATCCCCCAAATCAGTCAAATATCTGAAACCAAAGTCCCTTGAAGAATAGACTCGCGCCTCGTCAAAAACATTCTGACGAAAGCTACATCTATAGTCATTCAGATAAGGATCATACTTGGATCTCCTGAACCAACTATAGTGATGTCTTGTTGTGGAAATGCTTGCATTTCAGGCCAGAATTTTTCTTCGGACACGTCGACAGATTATCTCTATACAAAACATAGTCTTCATTCATCTTCTCTCAGCGATTCTCAGATTTTATGTCTTTCCTACATGCTTTCATCCCACGTTTATTGAAATGTACGGAATCTGGCCTCGCTATATAAGATATCCATTTGCCTGATGGGTGTTATCCCTCCCACTCTGCACAATCACAATCCATATGTTGTCCTCGAAGCAAAACTACAGACATCTCATGTCAATGATCTGACACCCCTCTCTCATAATATACACATAGATGTAAACACTAGACAAAAATTCACAGCTATATATAACAGTCGCTATATTCGTATATTGCAGTTGAGCATTGAAATTTATTGGGTCATTTCCCATCCTCTACTTGTCATATTTACACCCATCTCGTTTTTTAGGATTATCATAGAAATCAATTGAATCCTTCATTTACACTCATACTTTGCCCGATATATCTTAGAATTCACCTTTGCCTTACTATTAAAGAAATAAAAAGGTCAACGGTCGTTAAAGAATCTATATTCTACTCTAATACAAAAATATTTAGTGCATCTAAACTTCGTGCGCCAAGTGTAAAGTGAATAGTTATTTTATACGTCTCTTGCATTCATTTTCTCTCTCCAGGTTAGTCCTTGATATTTCGACGATCACTATCTGAAATTGTTCTCCAACGCGATCGTCCGCATTGTTATTGATGCGCATTCTTATCCAACAATGCTCTGTTTGAAATACGCTTTACGCTTTTTGGGGAAGTTTCCCAACACAGGCTATAGATCAACAAGATGCTGCCTCGTCAATATCATGACCACATATTATTATAGCGTTAGCAACTACTAAAGAAAAAAGACAGGAAACTAAAATAAACAGCTTTAATAAAGGGCAATCGGCTTCAATACTCTTATGTTACGGCGTCACTATTTTGAATCAAGTATGATTATATTTGATTAAGTGTGTGGTCTCAATAGATGTGTTGTTTCTCTACCGTAGATCAAAATCTGATGCAGTCATTATCAAAAATACTGGACTAGAATTGTCTAGAGCAAGTCGTTAATGTTTCTTTTACATCAAACGACGTTACACAACACATTCCTCTAGAGAGTTCTATAAATGATACGGATTTATTATCTAAAGCGCGTACATTGAAGCATGCATTCAAAAAATTTCTTTTCTCGAGCTATATCATTTGCCTGACAAGGATATAATATATTTCTAAAAACGTCGTTTAAAAACAGAAGATTCGTTATTTCTCTTTCGTTAGATATCTATTCAGGTAATGACCACGATATCGAATGATAAATAGTTGGTGCACGAAAAAACGAAAAAGACTCGTCTCAAAGACCGATCGACTGCTGTTATTATGCATCAGTTGCTGACCATTTCAATTTGATCATATATTTGTCAATACTAGGGTGCGATAATCTAAGACTCGTCATGTGCTAACACGTTGGACCGCTTCAATTCTGTAATTACGCCTTATTCGCGTATTAACCTCAAATCCCTGGAGATTACTGATAAGTTTGATATGTTATACATATGTACGTGTATATTTCCTAGATTTTGCTTTACTATTCCTGTTAATTAATATTATTCAAATATCTCCATCATAATCTCATCGCTACCTCATATCATTACATATTTCAACACGGATTGTGACGGCTCACATCTTTCAGATTATATGTTATATAAAACACATTCTTGTTTAGCTGAATATAATTATCTCCTTACCAAACTACGGATACAGATAATTCTACTATATGTTTTTTGAATAAGTGAATCAATTACTAATGTCTAAATACATGAATTATCGGACATTGGTCTTCAAATAATCCCTAACATTTTAATCTTAAATTGGAAAAAGGTATTAGAAAGTACCTACAACACTAGTACAACGGTATTTTCTGAGATGATAAACTAGAGGATAATTAATATGCTCCAAAACAAGGAAACTCTCCAATCTTTGTGTTTCGAAGTCAACATTACCACAATTTTTGGAATTGTGAAAGGTATGAATACGTGCAATTTACACAGTTTGGATATTTGTTTAAGAAATTTATCTACAACTACACAGTACTGTGAGTGAGGTCACATTTGTTATCTAGTTCATGTCAATGTAATTGTCCTCTAGCAAAGTTTTCTAGTATTGTTGAGGGATTGTAAAAGAACTAGATTATATCCGATACTTGCATATCTTTTGTATACCCACAGCTTTTCGTGGGAATATGACCTTTTTTGTTTGTTCCATCAACATTATACCGCGCGGGAGAAGCATCTTGAACCTGGCGATTATCGGAAAAAATCTTTCACATTTCAAACTTAGGAATATCAATAAATAATGTTAAAAGTTGTGTTCCTTTCCTATTATTACTTTAATGCTAGCCTTCATCTCCACAAATACTTAACAACTGTGTCTCTTTGAGGAAGAAGAATTTTCTATGGCTACTTATAATTTTTCCTATATTATACCTGCTCCAATATATTTTACATTCCATTCCACAATCCCCACGAAATCGCTCTTGCAAATCTCATAATATCGATCTTACATGTGCTCCAGCTTCTACCGGCTTGTACAGTTAAATCGTTTTAAAATGATACGAGGATCTATCCTTCCCTACAACTGAGGAGATCAAGATATAGATCTTTTTTTTAATGATTCTGTCGAGATATTTAGTCATCTCCGAACTTGCTATGCAGTTCATTCCGCACGTGCAGTTTTGATAGTATTTTTTGCACTGTAGCAGTATGAAAGGATCAGACACAATTCTATGTGAAATATTTTATAAAGAACACACTCTTGACTCAATGTAACATTCAAAATTATTCGTGATTGATTTTTACGGATTGTTGTATTGGAGTAAAGTTTGGTACCTCTTCATGTTCTTGGTAATTTAAAAGTTCATGCCCAGAAGAGATCCGTTTATGTAACACTATGTAGTTGTTACAGCCGTGCTTATTGTATGTTCTCGTTTTCTTGTAGAACACCGGTATTCTGTCCTCCCACCGATTTGGCGGGAGACTCGAAATCCGATGCTGAGTTGGGAGAATATGTTGTGCCATTTTAGTTTGCTCTAGCATATGACATTCTACAATTTTCTATACTTTGTTATCCGACCAAGATGGACGGATTCCAATTCGCTCTTTGCTAGTGTAAAATCGCCGGCCAATCAAACAGGGCTATAATATATATATTGTGTCTTAGCTAATGATGTTACTGTAACTGACTCGTATGAATTGAAACCGAAAAGCCTTATCATTCTTCTATAGCATAGATTACTTGCACAATCTAATACAACTGTTTCTCAAAAATTTCCTCAATTCATGTTCTCAAGGTAACGTAAACAATAGCTCTTTAAATATGTTCCTTTGTTACCTTATTTCGATAGTCCAAATACAGTATCATCTGGCATCTTCTACAATCATCTATTTTGGTAAGATCCATTAAAGTTTCTATCAATGTTTCAGTTGCGTCAGTTACCAGTTTGACAATTGTCTAATTGAAAAAATATGTCAACAGGCATCATCAGTTATTAAGGTATTTGTAAACTGCATTGCCAAGAGGGCTGAGCTAAAATTTCGAT